>JAWPHD010022622.1:0-24545 GCA_037043455.1 Cyrtodaria siliqua | reverse complement strand
TGGGTTTTGCGCGCGACACATCAGCTTTTTATGGTGATCACATGTGCCAAGTTATTTAAAATTTCCCTGCAGGGGTTGTGACGTTACGGTCCCGGACACGAAATTGCGTACCTGTTTTTGACCTATGAACTGCAAGTGTGACCTTGACCTTTGAGGTACGGATCTGGGTTTTGCGCGCGACACATCAGCTTTTTATGGTGATCACTTGTGCCAAGTTATTTAAAAATCCCTGCAGGGGTTGTGACGTTACGGTCCGGACACGAAATTGCGTACCTGTTTTTTACCTATGAACTTCAAGTGTGACCTTGACCTTTGAGATACGGACCTGGGTTTTGCGCGCATAAGTGTGTGGGGGGGGGGGTGGATTTGACCCCTCTGCCTGTATAAGCAGTGGCCCTATTCTATTTAATTATTGTTAGTTTGGTCAGGAAGATATGACGACTCTGTGCTAGTTATTCATGCATAAATCATTAATCATATGATACCGTACTTCAAGGCTGTAATAAAAAAAAAGTGTGATTTAACTGCTCTTTTATTTAATAATATGTACAGCTGCTAGCAATATGAGCCCCATATAAATCAGTATTGATGATTGAACAATAAAGACACACCGATGCATCATGTTTCACAAGCGAAACATTTTCATGAATAATAATTCAACCAAACTTAATATGTGACTTATTAAATGCGTGTGCAGATCTCATAAGAAGCACATTAAGAGGGATTTCTCTTGTATTTGTATTGGCAATGTTTAATGAGGCATATACACATGTCGTTCCATTGTTCTTTGAAGTTCTTAGGCACAATCACTTGTAAAAGGCAAGGTTAAGTTCCAGGTTAAACCTTTATCAAAGGGAATTAACTAAAAAAAGTGAATCAAAGAGTTATGGGCCTTTGTAAGATGTATTCATTGGATCATGCTGAAGATGTGTACAAAATGTCATTGTTGTACACCAGTATTTTGAAAGTTATTATCCACAATCACTTGTAAAAGGCAAGGTTAAGTTCCAGTTTAAAATTTTCAAAGGGGAGTAATTAAAAACAAGAGGCCCAAGAGGGCCTGTGGACGCTCTACTGGATAACATGGGCTATTATAATATCAATGAAGCGAGTGACTGCAATTTATGTTTTTTTGAAAGTTTTGGGCAAAATACAGCATATTAAACTAAAACAAGGGCCATTAAAACTAAAAAAATCTGGTCTTCACGAGGAAAAATAGAGCATTTTTAACTAAATCATTGGCCATGACTACGCTGTTAATGGTCCGATCTGACTGGTTTTCGAACTTTTTGCAGCTTTCACCGACATTAGCAACCTGGTAAAGTTTAGTAAGGATTGGATGACAAACGAAGGCCCTAGCGTCTTAACAAGGCAAAATATAACATTTTTAACTAAATCAAGGTCCATAACTCCGCTGTTGCTGGTCCGATATGGCTGGTTTTCGAACTTGTCCGAGCTTTCATTGATATTAACCATCTTTTAAAATATAAAACGAAAAACGAAGGCCCTATCGTCTTAACGAGGCAAAATATAGCATTTGTAACTAAATCAATGGCCATAACTCTGCTATTAGTGGTCCGACCTGGCTGGTTTTCGAAATCGTCCGAGCTTTCATTGATATTAACAATCTGGTAAAGATCAGAAGAAAAATGAAGGCGCTATCGTATTGGGGGCACTCCACAGTTTAATGTACATTTCTCAATCATCAAACCCATGAAAAGCTCTAAGCCTGAATACTTGAGCAAAAATAAATCACATCATCATTGTGTCATACATTTCTTAGAAGACAATAAAATTACCCATGTTTCCATACCAAATAAAAGTATCAAAAAGCATTTTCTGTACAACTTTAGTCCCATTTCTTTAAGATTACCCCACCCCTTAAAACATGATAAAAATGCATTTTTAGCAATATTTCAAATGTCAATAAATAAAAAGAAAAAATTTTCCTACACATATCAGTGTAATGTTTGCACTCATAATGCTCTTGCATATCAGGAAATGCTAAATTTTACATACCTAGTCCGGCATTTTAAAAAGTTATTCCACGCTGATCTCCTCTCAGTGAAAATCAGCCATTTTAACTACTTTTAGAAAGTTTTTGATTGGTTCACATTTTTCTATTTATAGCCTCCAAAAAACCCAAAGAATGCATATTCCCATACACCAAAATAAACTTAGAAGTAATCAAAACTGAAAAAAACATCAAACATGTGCTTCATAATTATTATAAAGACCATCCATGGACCTAAAAGATGCTTAGTTGATTTCTTTCTGATTTACACCATGGACATTCATGCGAAACTGAGGAGTGCCCCCATTGAGGCAAAATATAGCATTTTTAATGAAATCAAGGTCCATAACTCTGCTGTTACTGGTCCGATCTGGCTGGTTCTTGAACTTGTCTGAGCTTTCATTGATATTAACAATCTGATGAAGTTTGGTTAAGATCGGATGAAAAATGAAGGTCCTATCGTCTTAATGAGGCAAAATAGAGCATTTTTAACTAAATCAAGGGCGATAACTCCGCTGTTACTGGTCCGATCTGGCTGGTTTTCAAACTCGTCCGAGCTTTCATTGATATTAACAATCTCTAAAAGTTTGATAAAGATCAAATAAAAATTAAAGGCCTTATTGTCTTTACGAGGCAAAAATATAGCATTTTTAACTAAATCAAGGGATATAAAGCAGCTTTTACTGGTCCGATCTGACTGGTTTTCGAACTTGGTCAGAAGAGCTAACAAAAAAAACATTTAAAAAATATATATGTATATAATAAAAAAGATAACAAGAGGCCCAAGAGGGCCTGTGGACGCTCTACTTGCTAACATGGTTCTTATAACATCAATGAAGCGAGTGACTGCCATTTACGTTTTTTTGGAAGTTTCGGGCAAAAAACAGCTTTTGAACTAAATCAAGGGCCATAACTAAAGAATCTGTTAAAGTTCGGTAAAGATCAGATGAAAATGAAGGCCCTACCGTATTAACGAGGCAAAATATAGCATTTTTTAACTAAATCAAGAGCCATCACTCCTCTGTTACTGGTCCGACTGGTCGAACATAGAGCTAAAAATATAAATATTAATTAAAAAAAATAAAAATAAAAAATAAAAAAATAAAAAAAATAATAAAAAAAAAAAAATAAAAAAAAAAAAAAAATATATATATTAATTTAAAAAAATAATTAAAAAAATAAAAGTTTGGTAACGATCGGATGAAAAAATGAAGGCCCTCTCGTCTTAACGAGGCAAAATATAGTGTTTTGAACTAAATCAAGGGCCATAACTAAGCTGTTACTGGTCCGATATGTTTGGTTTTCGAACTTGTCTGAGCTTTCATTGATATTAACAATCCGATAAAGTTTGGTAAAGATCGGATGAACAATGAAGCAAGCCCCTATCGTCTTAATGATCAAACTATAGCATTTTTAACTAAATCAAGGGCCATAACTCCGCTGTTACTGGTCCGATATGGCAAGTTTTCGAACTTGCTCGAGCTTTCATTGATATTAACAATCTGATAAAGTTTGGTAAAGATCAGATGAACAATGAAGCCCCTATCGTCTTAACGAGGCAAAATATAGCTTTTTTAACTAAATCAAGGGCCACAACTCCGCTGTTACTGGTCCGATATGGTTGGTTTTCGAACTTGTTCGAGCTTTCAATGACATTAACAATCTGATAAAGTTTGATAAAGATCGGATGAACAATGAAGCCCCTATCGTCTTAACGAAGCAAAATGTAGCATTTTTAACTAAATCAAGGGCCATAACTCCGCTCTTACTATTCCGATATGGCTGGTTTTCGAACTTGTCCGAGCTTTCATTGATATTAACAATCTGATAAAGTTTGGTAAAGATTGGATGAACAATGAAGCCCCCTAGCGTCTTAACAAGGCAAAATATAGCATTTTTAACTAAATCAAGGGCCATAACTCCGCTGTTACTAGTCCGATATGGCTGGTTTTCGAACTTGTCCGAGCTTTCATTGATATTAACAATGTGGTAAAGTTTGGTAAAGATATGATGAAAAAAGAAGGCCCTATCATCTTAACGAGGCAAAATATAGCAATATAGCATTTTCAACTAAATCAAGGACCATAACTCTGGTGTTACTGGTCCGATCTGGCTGGTTTTCGAGCTTGTCTGAGCTTTCATTGATATTAACAATGTGGTAAAGTTTGGTAAAGATAGGTTGAAAAATGAAGGCCCTATCGTCTTAACGAGGCAAAATATAGCAATATAGCATTTTTAACTAAATCAAGGGCCATAACTCCGCTGTTACTTGGCCGATCTGGCTGGTTTTCGAACTCATCCGAGCTTTCATTGATATTAACAACCTGTTAAAGTTTGGTAAAGATTGGATGAAAAATGAAGGCCCTATCGTCTTAACGAGACAAAAGTTAACGACGGACGGACGGACGACGGACGACGGACAACTCGGCATCCCATAAGCTCTGCTGGCCTTCGGCCAGTAGAGCTAATAAAAAACCAATAATAAAAAAAAAGTTTTTTTTTTAAAAATCTGATAAGTTTGGTAATGAACAAGAGGCCCAAGAGGGCCTGTGAACGCTCTACTGGCTAACACGGCTCTTATAACATCAATGAAGCGATTGACTGCCATTTACGTCGTTTTTTTAAAGTTTCGGGCAAAAAACAGCTTTTTAACTAAATCAAGGGCCATAACTAAAGAATCTGGTAAAGTTTGGTAAAGATCAGATGAAAAATGAAGGCCCCACCGTATTAACGAGGCAAAATATAGCATTTTTATCTAAATCAAGAGCCGTAACTCCTCTGTTACTGGTCCGACTGGTCCAACATAGAGCTAAAAAAATAAAAAATAAATAAAAATAAAAAAAATGTATATAAAAAATAAATATATGAAAAAAAATATGAAAAAATGAAATAAAAAAATAAATAAAAATAATAATAATATAAAAAAAGAAAGTCATAAAATCTGCTAAAGTTTGGCAAAGATCGGATGAAAAATGAAGGCCCTATCGTCTTAACGAGGCAAAATATAGCATTTTGAACTAAATCAAGGGCCATAACTGTTACTAGTCCGATATGATTGATTTTAGAACTTGTCCGAGCTTTCATTGATATTAACAACTTGATCAAGTTTGGTAAAGATCGGATGAACAATGAAGACCCTATCGACTTAACGAGAGAAAATATATTTTAACTAAATCAAGGGCCATAACTCCGCTGGTTTTCGAACTTGTTCGAGCTTTCAACGACATTAACAATCTGATAAAATTTGGTAAAGATCGGATGAACAATGAAGCCCCTATCGTCTTAACGAGGCAAAATATAGCATTTTTAACTAAATCAAGGGCCATAACTATGTTGTTACTAGTCCGATATGGCTGGTTTCCGAAACTGTCGGAGCTTTCATTGATATCAACAATCTGATAAAGTTTGGTAAAGATCGGATGAACAATGAAGCCCCTATCGTCTTAACGAGGCAAAATATAGCATTTTTAACTAAATCAAGGGCCATAACTCCGCTGTTACTGGTCCGATATAGCTGTTTTTCAAAATTGTTCGAGCTTTCAACAACATTAACAATCTGATAAAGATTGGTAAAGATCGGATGAACAATGAAGCCTCTATCGTCTTAACGATGCAAAATATAGCATTTTTAACAATCAAGGGCCGTAACTCTGCTGTTACTAGTCCGATATGGCTGGTTTTCGAACTTGTCCGAGCTTTCATTGATATTAACAATGTGGTAAAGTTTGGTAAAGATATGATGAAAAACGAAGGCCCTATCGTCTTAACGAGGCAAAATATAACAATATAGCATTTTTAACTAAATCAAGGACCATAACTGCTGTTACTGGTCCGATATGGCTGGTTTTCGAACTTGTCCGAGCTTTCATTGATATTAACAATGTGGTAAAGTTTGGTAAAGATAGGATGAAAAATGAAGGCCCTATCGTCTTAACGAGGCAAAATATAGCAATATAGCATTTTTAACTAAATCAAGGGCCATAACTCCGCTGTTACTTGTCCGATCTGGCTTGTTTTCGAACTCGTCCGAGCTTTCATTGATATTAACAACCTATTAAAGTTTGGTAAAGATCGGATTAAAAATGAAGGCCCTATCGTCTTAACGAGCCAAAAGTTAACGCCGACGACGGACAACGGACGACGGACGGACGACGGACAACTTCGGCCAGTAGAGCTAAAAATGAAGGCCCTATCGTCTCAATGATGCAAAATAAAGCATTTTTAACTAATCTAAATCAAGGGCCATATACCTGCTGTTACTGGTTTTCGAACTTGTCCGAGCTTTCATCGACATTAGCAATCTTGTAAAGTTTGGTCAAGATCGGATTAAAAAGGAAGGCCCTATCGTCTTAACGAGGCAAAATATGGCATTTTTAACTAAATCAAGGGCCATAACTCTGCTGTTACTGGTCCGTTGTGGCTGGTTATCGAACTTGTCCGAGCTTCCATAGATATTTACAATCTGGTAAAGTTTGGTAAAGATCAGATGAAAAATGAAGGCCCTATCATCTTAACGAGACTAAAGGTAGAGCTAAAATTGAACCAGATAGTTATGGACCTTTATCAGATGAATTCAATGGATCATGCTGAAGATGTTTACAAAGTTTCATTGCTTCATTGGCTTTGAAAGTAGCCACAATCAGTTGTCAGGTAAAAGTTAATGGACATATAGACGGACGAACAGACGGACATAAAACTCCACGACACATCCCTACGGGAGATGATATGGGCGTATAAAAAGTCGGCTAGATTGCTGTTTATAAATAATGAATGTTAACATCACCTCACATATAGGTTTCAGAATCAGATCTAAGATTGGTCAAAATAGTTTCAGAACGTTCTAAAAAATTGTAATAATACTTTAATATTGCTGGGGGTCATTTTTTTTCGATTTTAATCGACAGGAACAATTTATTACTTATCATTGGAATTGCAATTTTAAGTGGTAAATAAAAATATTCGCCTTAGTCCTGAAAATCAACTGAGAAATGAAGATATTACAACCAAAATATTGTTTGATAGGGCTTTTCATACTTCTTTCTGGGACAGCAAAACATTCGGAAATCTCTAGTTAACTTAAAATTTTGCAATAAAACTAACAGGGTGTCTTAATTTAGATTTAACAAACACATTTAAATCACGTTTGGTTGGAAATTGAAAAAGATTTTTTTTTTCCTAATTTTCAATGCAGCAAATTTTGTATTAAAAAAAGTAGGTATAGAAGTCGAACGGGGAATGTAGCATGCACAGAACACAGTCAACCAAAAATATGCATACATAACAAACAACAATTACAAGGAAAAACAAAGTATCAACATGGATGACAATGGGGGTACGACCTTGGAACAATCAGTGGCAAAAAGGCCGCTGGGGTTTAAACCAGGTTTAAGGGTGCACCAATCCTCACTCTTACCCAACAAAATGGGACAGTGCAAATAAAGAAACCCCTCACAAGCTATATCGCAGCTAGCATGCTAACGTTGTACCAACGTTGGCTTCACGTCAGCTGCAAACGTCGGCCCAACGTAAGTCCCAACGATGCAGCGACGTTGTCTACAACGTTGGATCAACGCTGAGACTGAAACGTTGCTTGCAATGTTGTATAGACGTCGTGCCAACGTTTGTGTGTGACTGCAATCTTATGCCAAACTTCACTTTTTGCCAATGTCTAATGTCCGACCACAATGTTACGCCTTACTGCCAAATAATATATATAAGGCAGAGCAACAAGAGAATAAACCATTAAAGGCCTGACATGATAAGATTCAATGTTACCAAATTTGGCATTAGACAATTTTTCTTAATTTTGAAAAGTAAGGTGTTTGTTTACTTTAATGCCTGTTTCACTGATATATAACTTATTTAGGTACTTGTTTAATTGTTTCTGGAAAGTAAACAAGAGGCCCATGCAGGCCTGTATTCTGTATCGCTCTACTGGCTAAAGAGTCCATGACAGTTCAAGAAAAATAAATAATTAAAACAATAATGATTATAACATTGCCAGAAAAAATAATCTGCCCAACTGGGACTTGAACCCATGAACCAAGTTTTTTTTATGAGAAAACAAAACAACAAACAAGGCATTTGGTTTATGAGAAGAAGTTGTTTAAAGATTATTTTTAGCTCACCTGAGCCGAAGGCTCAAAGGTGAGCTATTGGGATCACTCTTCGTCCGTCGTCAACGTTAACTTTTGCTTCAAACGACTTCTCCTCAGAAACCGCGTGGCCAATTTTGACCAAACTTCACGTGGATGATCCTTAGATGAATGCTTTTTAGATTTGTTCTCAAAAATCTTCTCAAGAACCGCTGGACAGATTTCAACAGTTTTACTTTTAAAATGATCACCAACTCCTAGACTATCAAGTTTGTTCAAATGAAGTCCCTGGAGTCAAAAATGGCCATGCCCCGGGGGTCCAAAGTTTGTATATTGAGATTTTGCATGTTTTTCATATAGACATATAGGAAAAAAAAATTAAAAAATCTTCTTCTCTGAAACCAAAAGGCACAGAGGTCTCATGTATTACATGTAGCATCAGCTTATGGTCCTTTACTAAGTTTGTTCAAATGGTGACCCTGGGGTCAAATTTGTCCCCGCCCCGGGGGTCACAGTTTTACATAGACTTAATATATAGGGGGGGAAAAAAATTCTTCTTCTCGGAAACTACAAGAGCCAGAGGTTTGATATTTTGCATTTACTATAAGCTTATGGTCCTCTACCAAGTTTGTTCAAATGGTGACCCAGGGCTCATACTTGGCCCTGCCCCAGGGTCACATGTTTTACATAGACATGTATAGGGAAAAACTTAAAAAATCTTCTTCTCTGAAACTGCAAGAGCCAGAGGTTTAATATTTTGCATTTGCTATAAGCTTATGGTCCTCTACCAAGTTTGTTCAAATGGTGACCCAGGGCTCATACTTGGCCCTGCCCCAGGGGTCACAGTTTTACATAGGCTTGTATAGGGAAAAACTGAAAAAAATCTTCTTCTCTGGAACCACATTGCACGGAGCTCTCATGTATTACATGTAGCATCAGCTTATGGTCCTCTACTTAGTTTGTTCAAATGGTGACCCTGGGGTCAAATTTGTCCTAGCCCCGGAGGTCACAGTTTTACATAGACTTATATAGGAAAAAAAAATAAAAAACTTCTCGGAAACTACAAGAGCCAGAGGTTTGATATTTTGCATTTACTATAAGCTTATGGTTCTTTACCAAGTTTGTTCAAATGGTGACCCTTGGGTCACATTACATTAGGCCCCGCCCCAAGAGTCACATGTTTTACATAGACATGTATAGGGAAAAACTTAAAAAATCTTCTTCTCTGAAACTGCAAGAGCCAGAGATTTAGCTCATGGTCCTCTACCAATTTGGTTCAAATGTGGTGACCCAGGGGTCACATTTGGTCCCGCCCCGGGGGTCACAGTTTTACATAGGCTTGTATAGGGAAAAACTGAAAAAGATCTTCTTCTCTGGAACTGCAAGGGCCAGAGGTTTAATATTTTGCATTTGCTATAAGCTTATGGTCCTCTACCAAGTTTGTTCAAATGGTGACCCTGGGGTAAAATTTGACCCCACTCCGTGGGTCACAGTTTTACATTAAAGTCTTCTTCTCTGGAACTACAAGAGCCAGAGGTTTAATAATTTGCATTTACTATACTGTTATGGTCCTTTACCAAGTTTGTTCAAATGGTGACCCTGGGTTCACATTTGGCCCCGCCCCAGGGGTCACGTTTTACATAGACTTGAATGGGAAAAATTAAAAAAATCTTCTCTAAAACCACAAAGCACACAGCTCTCATATATTACATGTAGCCCTGCGATCACATTTGGCTCTGCCCAAGGTGTTACTCTCTAGCACCTTCATTTTGTATTTGATCTTTAGCAAACTTTGTCAGTGTCTTAAACTGTCTATATCAATGTTGTTATACACAACAGAGCCCACATTTCATGAACAATCTTAACCAGAAGTTCAATAATGTGCCAGTACTCAGATGATCGCTTTAGGGCCGGCCATCTTGGCCCTTTTGTATTGGTTCAGATTTACTCAGGTGAGCGATATAGGGCCATCATGGCCCTCTTGTTTATTAATGGTGCCATATTTATTGACAGGTATGGATTCAAAACAACTGGGTTATTGGTTCAAGAGAAGAAGATGTTTTTAGCAATGGCAGCCATATTTGTTGACGGATAGAGATGATTTAAACCTGAGAGGAAGTTTCATCAAATTCTAACCAGCAGTTCTAGAGAAGAAGTCATTAAAGATTTTTTGATTTTTGGTAATGGTGGCCATATTTGTTGACGGATCAGGACGATTTGTATTAATCTGAGAAAGATTCAATGATAATTCCTGTGAAGTTTCATCAAATTCAATCCAACAGTTTCAGAGATGTTGTTTGAAGCAAAAGTTAATGATGGACGGACAGACTGATAGGCAGACGACGGATGACAAACAACTCGCCATCCCATAAGCTGTGCTGGCTTTGGCCAGTAGAGTTTACCACAAAAAATGTCTGTTTCACTGATATACAACTTATTTAGGTACTATATGAATTTTGTCTAAAAAGTAAAACAAAATTTTGGCTGAAACAAGCATCCCAAACAATAGTTTTCAGTTCAATATGAGTAAAATCTGTTTAATACTTAACTAACATCTTAACTAACTTCTAAAGGTTTCATAGAATGTTGAAACTTAAATCTAGAGTTTCCTTCTTTTGTTTTTTCACCTAATGAAGCCATTACTGATGGAGCATCACAATTTAGTTCAATCTCACATCCAGTTTTATCACCAAGTTCCTGGAGGCTTTGCTTCAGGTGGCAGGAGTATGTGAATCTTGTTTTCTCGTTTGTCATTGCATCTGTCCTAACTGTCTCGCCCTGTAGGATTGACAGTGCCAGTGTATAGCCGTCGTCCTCGTTTGTAAGACAGATCACAGATCCACTGTCCCCTTCTTTGGAAAATGCCTGGTCTAGAAAAATAATAAAGAAATCAATGATGGACGGACAGACTGAGTCTGACTTCCGGTATGGTGGTGTAAGCAGCACGTGTGTGTATGTGTCGTGGTTTTTGGATTTTTCCTGACTAATATCGGACTATAATGTTTCTATAAATAGTGGCATATGATTTAAAGGAGTTTAGACAGTATATGACAGAAAAATGTAAGTTGAATATTTAAAAATAAAGCTCTAATTCAGTGGTTATATTTCTACAGTCGGCTTTATAATAACACTCCGCACGATTTCCACGTGCAGGAATTTACACGAAGTGTCATTTGGACCCATTGTTGAAGTAAACAAACTGTCGTGTGTGTCGTGTGTGTACAACGTTGTGTCAATATGAGTGATCAAGGAGATAGATTTAAGCAGCTGTCAGAGCAATATGTATGCAAGGACTTTGCTGATATATCTGGTTGCTTCGCCAAACTACATTTATCACTGGAGAGCAGAATTGACACTAAATTAGATGCAATAAAGCAAAACGTTTCGGCTATAGAAACCAAAGTCTCCAGTATAGAAGGCTTTGTCGAGTACGCGAATGATGAATTTCGTACAATTCATGAAAAAACTATCCCCGAGTTGGAAACCAAAATTGAAGAAGTTAGGCATGAACGGCTTAAATTAGAGTTGTGGGGTCGTAAATGGAATTTACTGATCCGCGGCGTTGCTGGGACTGATTCCAAAGAACTACCCACTGTAACCGACGGCAAAGTCAGGGCTTTCTTTGAGAGCACATTAATGGTCAGCAAACAGCAAGCTACCGACATGAAATTTCAAGCTGTGCATCGCCTGCCTGGTCGGGAAACAGAACGGCGGAATATCATTGTTAGATTTGTCAACCTCATCGAGAGAGATTTAGTACTGGAGAAGGCTATGAAAACACTAAAAGCGGGCTCCGGATATAGTGTAACACCGGATCTACCTCCTGAAATTGCTAAGCGAAGGTCGGAACTTCTAGCAAAACGACGACAGATGCCAAATGATGAACAACGCTCCTGGAGAATTATATATACACGTGAATATCCTTTCGTGGATCTGAAGCGAAAATTTTAATATAACATTGAACGCGAGTCAGTGAAATGATTGTGTAACTATTATACATCGAATTTCGTAAACAGTCCGTTTCCTTTGGTTTTTTCTAGTTCATCTTTCCAGCGCGAATAGGTGGCTAATCACAAATAAATATAAATACTCCATACAAACACTAAGATGGTTTCTCCATTCGAATAACATATACGAGTCAAATCATCGGCTCTAAAGGAGATCACATGAACATTGTAGATGCGTCTCCTTCCTTCATTAGACGATTGCAATTACAGTAAATATATAGATCTACTATGAAGAAGATCATCGGAGAAACTACAACTGCTGTATGATAAATCGTGTTGCTTTTCAGAACCAAATGCATATATTGTATAGCATGTGTTAACTTTTCACGAATATGAGCCTGGCATGTTCATGCCTGTTAGGCGCCAAATAACCTTTTCATGCGTTGGTGCGCCTTAAAACCCCAATTCAATTCAATTCAATTCAATTCAATTTTCAGTCAGCCCTTCAGACAGTCCTTTTACCCATTGCAATAATCAATTCAACCCACAAATAAACAACCCCCAACTATATATCGATTGACAATGAATTCTCTGTTTATATCGGTTGTTATAATATCATACCTGAACTGTTATATTCGTTTGTACTGCATGTACTTTTATTTGTAAATTACGTCATGGTTATAGAAAGCAAGTCCACTTTCCTAATACGGTATATACCGCCTTATACCGCCTTATATGGCAGCATGGACACGCCCATATATTTATTTCCATATATACCACGTGACATTGTAACCAATTGAGTCGTGATTTTGCGTTAGCGAATTATAATGAACCAGCAGTCACGCGGTCTATTAGGATATTTGTAGGCCACTATCTACCAGCATGTCCTTTTCACGATGTACGCGTGTAAGCTAGGTATACAGTTTTCAGATACCTCTGTGACCATGATGGCAGTTTCCATTACATCAGTACAAAACGAAAACACTTTGGCTAGATGTCTTCCTTAATAATCTTAGCTGTTTTTTAACAGTTAACAGTACATGGGAAGTAATGACAGTGTCATGAGAAGTGTTGCTCTTGGTTAGATGGACTATCTTGTACTTGTTGTTGTTTTTGTTGTTGTTTGTATTTGTACTACGACGAAAGTACGGATTTTACGGAATATCGACTGTCCAAGACGTGCATAACTTGACATCGTCAGATATGTTATTACACATGTTTTATATAGTATTTGAGATAAAATACGCGCGACGTTTTGTGAGATAAAGAAAAAATGTATATGTGTATACGTGTATATGTGTGTGTATGTATATGTATATATATATATATATATATATATATATAAATCACGTCATGCGCTGTCGATGGAAGTAAAATCATGTGATTTTTGTCTCATCTGGATGGATTAAATGACTTTTGTTGACTTATAGAATTGGTCATAACAATATACTGGCAGTATTTATGTCATTTTACTAACTGAACCGTGCATAGCATGGAGTCGTCGGATATTAGCACGTGCTACTGTTGTATATAGTGTAAACATTTGATAGTAGTTGAATTTGCATAACAGAAACTTATACATCAATATTAATTAGTCTTGAACAGTATTCGTATGCTTAATTAAGGTAACTTGCAAGAGTATTGTATATCCTTACTTAATGATTGCTTTACTTAATGATTGACTTATATGTGCGTTCATAACAATATGGACTCTATACATCGTTTCATGTAATCATCGTATGTTGGATCTGATCCGTGCATAGCATGGGCCCGTCGGCTATTACTACAAAAAAACAAAACATTTGTATTTGAATTCGAACGTGATTTGGCTGCATACTAGAATAACTTATAAACTGTAATATGCAAAATAGACACTTATACATAAACAGTTAATTATAACTAATACTAGTATTATGTTTCATTTAAGTAGCTTGTCAGAGTATTGTATACTTTGATGAATGATTGACTTCTATGCTTGATAATATATTGTTTCTTTTAATTGTTGTAAGTTGGAATATCCAATTCGTGCATAGCACGGAGTCGTCGGATAGTAATATAATATGTTACATGTGTATATATTGTAAGCATTTGCTAGTTGAATTCGAACTTGATTTGAATGTATGTTATAAATACTCTTAAGCTGTCATACGCATAATATAAAAGCACCATAATAAAACAATAAGAGTATGCTTCATAATCAGTCTTGTATGTATACTTTACTATATTACTATTTTATTGATGAAAAAAGAAGTGACTGATTAATGTTTTCGTTGTGAACAGATGAAGGAGAAATATTATTTATGTATATCCATAAAACACATTACATACACTGAATGTGTATTTCATACTTAGTAATGAGAACGTTGAAGGAAGTTAACTGGGTATTCAAGAAAATGTTGAATGTTAGTGTGTACACCATCTTGTTTTTTATATGTTTTAGTCGTACTATCATTTTTTGTACCTACCTGCTCTCTATGTATATGTTGTCTAAAAAGTGTTGTTATGAATACTATTAAATTTGGTAGTGTAAATTGTAGGGGCCTATTCTCAGACGATATAAAAAGGAGGGACATTTTCTCTAGATGCAAGGACAATTATGATATTACTTTTTTGGTTGATACACATTCTACAGAGCATGTTGAGTCTCAGTGGAAGAGTGAGTGGGACTTTGATGCTAAATTCTGTTCATTTTCTAGTGCGAGTAGAGGTACAGCAATTATGTTTAAAAACACATTTAGTTATAATATTCATAATGAGACAAAAGACCCCAACGGTAATTTTATAATACTAGATATAACAATTCAAGATCAAAGGATGACAATTGCCGTAGTCTATGGTCCGAACGAAGACAAACCGAACTTTTTTCACGATTTTTTTAATTTAATAGAAAGCTTTGGAAATACTTCAATAGTCATAGGTGGCGATTGGAACGTCCCATTAGATTACGAAAAAGACACATACAACTATAAACATAAAAATAATATAAAGTCGAATAAAGCCCTTTTAAATATTATGGAAAATTTTGATTTACACGATGCATGGAGAATTGAAAATGAAAATTTAAAAAGATATACATGGTGAGGTCCTCAGAATAAAATGGCACGCTTAGATTATTTCGTTATTTCGTCGGATCTTCAACTTTTTATCAGTAAAACAGATATAGGAGTTTGTTATAAATCTGATCATTCACCTATATCAGTTGAATTCTCTTTTATCGACCAACCTAGAGGTAGAGGAATATGGAAATTCAATAATAGTTTATTGACCGATCATGATTACGTTAATATTGTTAAAACAACCATAGCCGAAACGGAAAGCCAATATACATTGCCAAATGATTATGATAATATTAACAGGTCATTAAGTATAGATGACCAACTATTTTGGGAAACCTTAAAATTAATGATTAGAGGGAAAACCATTTCGTATGCTTCATATGTTAAAAAGAAAAAAGATAATGAACTACAGGAAATTGAAAATAAATTAAGGTCATTATATTTAATATTAGATAATGGAGACTTTTCAGTCAAAAACGAAATCGAAATATTAACAGTACGACTTAAAACTATAAGAGATGAACGAATTAAAGGTATTATTCTAAGAACAAAAGCAAAATGGAAAGTAGAAGGTGAAAAATCTACTAAATATTTTTGTAATTTAGAGAAAAGGCAATATACAGAAAAAATTAAACCAAAATTAATTAAACAAGACGGAATAGAAACAAGTAATATAAAAGAGATTTTGACGGAACAGAAAAGGTTTTACGATGATCTGTACACATCAAAAATACATGGAGAGCCACAATTTGAAAATGAGTTTTTTGTTGAAAATAACCCATTTCTAAATAAACTTACTGATGAAGATCGAGAACTCCTTGAAGGGGACCTATCTGCGCAAGAATGCTTAAAATGTCTTAGAAATATGAAAAATAATAAATCTCCAGGGTCGGATGGTTTTTCAGTGGAATTTTATAAATTTTTCTGGAAAGATATTGGAAACTACCTCATTAAATCGCTTAATTTTGGCTATAATTCTGAATCATTATCTGTAACTCAAAAACAAGGTGTCATAACGTGCTTACCAAAAGAGGGAAAATCTAAATTTTATCTAAAAAACTGGAGACCCATCTCGTTACTAAATGTAGATACTAAAATTGCTTCATCAGCTATTGCATGCCGCCTGAAGACAATCCTTCCAAAAATTATTTCAGAAAGTCAATCGGGATTTTTGAAAGGTAGATATATTGGAGAATCAACTAGACTTATATTTGACATTATTGAGAAATGTGAAGAATTAGATGAATCGGTTATTCTAGTTTTATTAGACTTTGAAAAGGCTTTCGATTCTCTTGAATGGGGTTTTATAGAAAAAGCATTACGTTTCTTCAATTTTGGGGATTCCATACTTCAGTGGTTTAAAACGTTGTACAATAACATTGAGAGTTGTGTATTAAATAATGGTCACTGTACCGATTATTTTTCTATACAGCGTGGTGTACGTCAGGGAGACCCTTTATCGCCATATCTATTTATAATATGTGTCGAAATTTTAAGTGCAGCTTTAAAAAATAATCCTGATATTAATGGTATTAAAATAGACGGTTCAGAATACCTTATAAACCAATATGCAGATGACTCGTCCCTTTTCCTTGACGACGATGTAAAGTCACTGAATACTACTCTAGAAACTGTTGACAAATTCTCGTTATGTTCTGGACTAAAAGCAAACTTTGATAAAACTGAAATTGTTTGGATCGGACATAAAAAAGGATGTAAAGACATATTGAACACATGCATACCAGTAAAATGGAATGAAAGTGGTTCTTTTAAAGTTTTAGGAATAGAATACAATTTGCAAAACGACAACTATGTGGTTCATAATTTTCATAGTAAATTCGATAAAATAAAAAAATTGATAAATGATTGGTCGTTTCGAAATTTATCCTTAATAGGTAAAACAACTATTTTAAAAACACTTGCCCTGCCAATACTCATTCAATGTTTCACTGTCTTGCCTGATCCACCCGAACATGTATATCGCGACATTCAAAATGCGATGTTCGATTTTCTGTGGTCAGGTAAACCAGATAAAATAAAACGTAATGTGATGATGAACACTATTGAAGAAGGTGGATTAAAGATCCCAAACATTAAATCACTTAGTCACTCACTTAAATTATCTTGGATACAAAAGATTTTAGACCCTGACAAATTCGCACCATGGAAAACGCTTATTTTAAACGATTTAGAAAAAAACGGTGGATACAGAGTTTGGCATTTTCATAAAGAGGGGCTCATAAAAGTTGGTAATGAAATGAATAGCTTTTGGAAAAATGTATTCCAGTCTTGGGCGCTAATACAGGAAAATGGTGTTAATACAGTCGAAGATATTCTATCGGAGCCACTCTTTGACAACCCAAATATAAAAATTAACAACAGAACGGTATGTTATAAAGACTTAAGTAAAAAAGATATATTTTTCATAAATGACATTGCTGATGACAATTGTATGTTTTTATCTTTTGAACATTTTACCACAAAATATGACATTAACATTCCTTTTTTAATTTATACAGGATTAGTTAGTGCAATTCCAGCTGATTGGAAAGCACGCATGAGAAATAATAATAAGATCGAGAATCCAATAAATAAAAATGTTAGTAAACTTAAAACAGCTAAAAAGGTAAATCAAATATTCTACCCTCAATTTTTGAAGTCAGTAGTTGAAATTCCAAATAATTCTCAAATGAAATGGCAAGCAGATTTGGAATGCGCATTGACTAGTGAAGATTGGGCAATTCTATATACGCAACCTTTCCGTATAACAGATGACTCATATCTTCAATCCTTACAATTTAAAATTAGTCATCGAATTATTTTCACAAATGCAAGATTATATAAATGTGGAATGTCCGAAACTGAACTTTGCACATTTTGTAATAATTCCAAAGAAACATTGTTGCATTTGTTTTATGATTGTATGTCAGCCAAAAATATATTAATAAAGTTGTTTAGTGATTTATTTGAAAAATGCAATATTTCAATAGAATTAAAACCGGAGTCCATTTTTCTTGGCACACCATGCTCAACAGATATTGATTATATTTTGTATTTAGTTGTGCTTATCTATAAGAAGTATGTCTATTCTTGCAAACTGAGAAAATGTCTACCTAACTATACGATATTTTTAGAGCAAGTGAAAAGTTACAGAGCTATGGAACTATTCTCATCATATATGTACCCCTTATACAAATCTAATGCAATTAAATCAAGGTGGAATGCAGTTCAAAATATGTTGTGATATAAGCTGTGTAAAATGTTTGTGATACATTAGTTCTACTGCTTTTATTTACAACTGGAAGGAAGTTAAATTCATTCCACATATTTAATGAAGTTATAATTTACTATAGGTGCAGGTAGACTATAATGTAGACTATAATGCATCTATATATGTATGGTATAAAAATGTTTGTACACTTGATATTCAAATAAAATGTTAAAAACAAAAAACAAAAAGAAATCAATGAGAACAATTTTATTTAACATCGTCATACAACCTTAATTTTTAACAGATGTGGAAAAATATTTGTTATAATTAGATTTTTTAAAGGAATAAGTATTCAATCTTTATAAATTTAAAACTAACTTTTGGTTATACATGTAATTTCAGTATTTTATAAATTTAAAACTAACTATTGATTATACATGTAATTTCAGTACTTTATAAATTTAAAACTAACTATTGATTATACATGTAATTTCAGTACTTTATAAATTTAAAACTAACTATTGATTATACATGTTCAGTTTCTATCCAAACATGAAACTGTTTTCATTTCCATATCTTCCTAAGGTATATGACTTAAGAAAACATTGTTAAATGTTTTGTTTTTGACATTTATACTCTACCTTTAAATATATATCAGCGCTGAATTTTGGTTAACTGTAAGTTCATTACTTTAAAGATATAAAATGCATATAAAAATGCAAGTGAAGAGTGTCGCCATTGTATAATAAGTCAATGGGGTAATTAGAATATGAGTACCCATTTGCAACATCTCCTACACTGCTTTGCAGCATAACTCAAATGTATATCGAAGGTGACAAACAAAATGTCAAGATTTTAAACATACCGAAGCGTCGATATACATGTACACACAAGGTGTGATCCCGTAGAATGACGGGATTGGCCGAGTTTTCACTAATGTAAGAGTACCTTCACCTTTGTCTGTTTTCCCAAGTAAAGCATAGTAATGCAGAGCTCTAGATAAGAATTTTACTATTTGGGTTAGTACCCTTCATTTTTTTTATATTTGGGATTTTACTACAATCATTTTTCTTATCAATAGTTTTACCCTTCATTTGTTTTACATGTGTTTTTATGCCCCCGTCATTCGAGAATGCCAAAAGGGGCATTAAGTTTTACCCCTGTCCGTCCGTCCGTCCCTTCCGTCCTTCCGTCCGAATTGGTTTCTGCTCAATAACTTTTGAAAGGGTCCATGTTCCATGTTTTTGATTAATATTTGGTGTGTAGCTGTGTAATTATAAAATACAGGCCAAGTTTGATTTAAGTCAGCATCGGTCAATTTCTGAAGGAGTTATGGCCCCTTTTCCACTCAATAACTTTTGAAACGGTCCATGTTTCGAAATCTTTTTTTTTTTGGCAAATTCATAATTCTAGTAACTTATACCGGGGGCATCCATGTCCTATGGACACATTTCTAGTTTTTTCTTTACTTACTTTGAATTATTGTTAATTGTACAGTTTCAAGTAAATTGTCAAATTATGTGTTTGTGTACACATATGTGTATGTTTTGTTTTGTTTTGTTTTTGTTTCTTTTTTTACTTTGCAACACTTTGGTCATTTGAATCAAACAATATTTGCCGAACAATTGACTCAGAAGAAATGTCTTCATTCATGGAAAGATTGATGTTTATACTTTTTTCCACCTGAGAACGCTTTTACCTGAAAATATATTTTCATATTTTTTTACGGGGAAAATTGACAGGCTATAAATACATAGGCTGGATTACAGTACCTATGAAGTAAACATTTACCCGAAACCCGTCTATGAAATGTTCATTTTGTCAAGCGTAGATTTTTTCTGAATATGTTAAATCGAGCCTTGCATCATATAGTACATGATCATGTTCTGCACAAGAGTAATGAGTATGGAACAGTTCTACAATAGAATTAACCATAAATTCTGAAGATGGAGATCGGCAAACGTTTAATCACAGTATATTTATGTTTCGGAATAAGGCTTTTATGCTTTTCTTTTATTATTTACGTTTTTAAAACGCACAGAATGAAACCTTTTGCATTCTTGGCTCATTTATTTGCATAAATTACGCAGATAATGGGGAGAGATGTATTTGGCTCAAGTTTGGCTAGCTTTAAAACAAATCAAACTTTACTTAATGTAAACACTCAAACCAAGTTTGACATGTGACCAAGGGGTTGAATCAAATTTGACCCCAGGGTCACCATTTGAACAAACTTGGTAGAGGACCATAAGCTGAGTGCAAATACAGAATATTAAACCTTTGACTCTTGTAGTTTCAGAGAAGAAGATTTTAAAGTTTTCCCCTATATTATTGTCTATGTAAACCTGATCCCTGGGGCCAAATTAGACCCCAGGGTCACCATTTGAACAAACGTTGTAGAGGAACATAAGCTAATAATAAATACAAAATATTAAAACTTTAGCTCTTGTAGTTTCAGAGAAGAAGATTTTTTAAGTTTTTCCCTATATCAGTCTATGTAAAACTGTGATCCTGGGTTGGGGCGAAATTTGACCCCAGGGTCACCATTTGAACAAACTTGGTAGAAGACAATAAGCTGATGGTAAAAACAAAATATTAAACCTTTGGCTCTTAAAGATTCAGAGAAGAAGATATTATAGTTTTTCCCTATATAAGTCTATGTAAAACTGTGACGTCTGGGGCGGGGCCAAATTTGACCAGAGGGTCACCAATTGAACAAAACTGGTAGAGCTGATAATAAATAAAAATAAAAATTAAACCTTTTTAAAGAAGATTTTTGAAGTTATTCCCATAACTTTATGTAAATCTGATCCAACAAGGGCCTCCTAGAGAAGCTCCCAATTAAAGAAAAATGGTTTTCTTATGAGATTTTTTTTTTGAAAAACAATAATAATTAAAAAAAATTGAACTCATGAACCAAGGTTTCTTACAAAAAAAATAAATATGCCTCCAGTGAGAACCCACGACCCCTGGGGTTTGCAGTGTACATTACCAAATATTGAAAAAGGGTCATAACTCCGGTGTTACTGGTTTGATCTGGCTGGTTTTCAAAATCATATGAGCTTTCATTGATATCAACAATCTGGCCAAGTTTGGGAAAGATTGAATACAAAATGAAGGCACTAGTGTTCACAAGGCTGTTAATGGCATTTTCAATAATTCAAGGGCACAAAACTCTGGTGTTCCTCGTCCGATATAGCTGGTATTAACAATCTGGTAAAGATTTGATGGAAAATGAAGGATCTATCATCTTAACGAGGCAAAATATAGCATTTTTAACTAAATCAAGGGCCATAACTCGGGTTACTGGTCCGATTTGGCTGGTTTTCGAACTTATCCAAGCTTTCATTGATATTAACAATCTGGTAAAGTTTGGTAAAGATCGAATGAAAAATGAAGGCCCTATCGTCTTAACGAGGCAAAATATTCCAGTTTAAACTAAATCAAGGGCCATAACTCTGGTGTTTCTGGTCAGATCTGGCTGGTTTGCAAACTTGTCCAAGCTTTCATTGATATTAACAACCTGGTAGGTTTGGTAAAGATCGGATGAAAAATGAAATCCCTATCATCTTAACGAGGCAAAAGTTAACGACGGACGGATGACGGACAACTCGCCATCCCATAAGGTGGGTCCCAAAGGAGTTTTGCGTGAAAACGTGATCGGGGTATTTTTAAAAACGTGACACGTGAAACAAACAATATTTTCGCGAGATTGCGTGAAAATTATATCAGCGTGATCCGTGATTTAAGTCTTGGTAAAACGTGATCGCGTGATATGGTGACGTGAAACGTGAATTTTTAGTCCTTTTTAGTCTTTATAGTGTCCCTCCTCCTCCCCCGAGCCTCCCTCGAGAGCTGAACTTTCCTACTTGCGCGAACATGTGGCACGGGGAATCCCCGCGGACACTAAAGTATCAGATACAGTATAGGCAGTATAGACTGGTGGTATGCCGACAGTTTCACTGACATAGCTCACTACATTACAAGTAGCACTGGTCGGCCTGGAACTAGTCTAATACAGTTTGCTGACAAAAGTGGTCTCCCTTGACTGGATTCCAAATCTAGTACTATTTGTATGATGGTCTCGGTAGTACAACATAATACCGCTAGGTGCGCGCAGATCTAATAGCGCGCGAGGATCGTATCTGCTTGTTTATGGACTTCATACCGTTGCAGAATGGTAGAAGCTATTCCTCCGTTTGAGTTTATTGTTTGTATTTTTGTTAATGGGGAGAAGGGAGGAAATGTTCATTTAACGTGAAATGTGAAAGTTCTGCTATTTTCACGTGAAGACGTGATCCTTGTTTTTATTTTACGTGATCACGTGCCCACCTCCCCCCTTTGGGACCCCCCATAAGCTCTACCGGCTGAATTTAAACTGTGAATTAAAAAATGTACACTATTAGCCCTTAACCCGCTAAGCATGACTATAATAGCCTTTGCGTCCATTGTAAACCCAGATCAACTTGCGAGAAACCCTTTGTCACATAAATGGAATCGTCTTAATTCAAAAAAAGAACAGTCCATTATATATATTTAGCGCGTTAAGGGTTAAGATTGTAACAATTAACAATGAGCCTATGTATTAAGAGTGTCACAGTTAATCAAAAGATGACAACAGTGTTGATATTCTAGGTTTATAAAGATTTTAGGTTAATGTTTTGCCTATAGAACATGATATTAATCAAAAAAACAACTTAAAGTACACACTGTAATTTACTTTTAGGTAAACACCTTTTTGTTTTAATGCTTTTCCACTTAAAAACAAAGATCAACCGTGTTTTAAATACCTGGTGGTGATCCTGGTTCAACTTCCACAAGAATATTGCAGTCTTCACTAAAGTTGCAGTTGGAAGAATTAAACTGTCTGATACATTCTACTCGATAATTACGGCTGAAGACGATGCCCTGAGTAATGTCTGTCATAGGTCCTATTTTAAACACTGGACTCCCATCCAAACTCTTTATATCACCTTCATACAAAGAAGCGCATTGTGAATGCATTACACACGATTTCTTTAGTCTTTTATCACACCCTTTTACTTGCTCTGGATTTATTTTTATCGCAGCAACATCCATTCTCTGTCCATCATAAATGACAAAGTTACCACAAGATATACCAAGATCACAAAAAGTTGGACCTTTTTGTGCTTCAACTGTGTTTTCACTATTGTTTAAGTCAACTGGGTTCCCACAATCTGCGACAACGTGGGCACACGTAATACCAAACAGTTCCCCTTTTTTCTTGGCACTTGCACTGTCAGATTTCTGATATACCATCACATAGCAACCTAAGCTTCCATATTTGTAGTCGTCAATTACCACACCATTTGAGTTTCGCTGTAATTTGTCCTTTTCAACAGCAGTTAATTTTGTTCTTATTTTATTCCCAACTTCGTACAGAACATATCCTCCTGCATGTTCATTTTTGACATCAACACGTTCGACGTTGTAACCAAATTTGTATTTGTGATTATGGAGAAGCTGGCATATTTCTTTCTGTACTGTCGGGGTTGGATCACTGTTGACATGTATGGTCAATTTTCCATAGAGTGTGCCACAACCGTAAACATCCTTGATACTGTAGAAAAAATGCAGAGAATAATATGTGTTGATCAAAATTAAAATAGCTTGCAGATATTTACCCATTTTAAACAAAATCTCTTTCAAATCAGTACTTGACTAATTTTCAAATCATTTGAAGTGCACGAGGTTCAGTATCATCCAAAATGGTATTAATTGTGTGTCGGCAAAGGCTGATAAAGCAATATACCAAGAGAAATAATGACGTTTTAATCAAATAGAAACAGCTGTGCAATAATGCCAAATTGTTCAATGTTTTATTTATTCCCTTTTCAAATTTCATTATCAAAGGTTTGCAAATAATGAAGTTACAGAGTTTATATCATGTTCTGTACTGAACGCCTGGTGCAGGTATAATATACATTCATAACAAGAGCAGAAACATTTCTCTTGATGTGATACTCACTTGTTAAATATGCCTGTGAACTTCTGATTATTTATGTTTGATAATACTGCCATTGTTTGATGTTTTAATTGTCTATATACAGCAATTTATAAGAAAGAAGCCAAGAAATATAAAAAGATCGGACAGGGAAAGTAGCATTCAAGGAGGACAGTCACCACAAAACACAGAAACAAACACGCAAACAGACAAACAAGAGGCAAAAGTAATAATAAATGCAAACGACATCACAAACA
>JAWPHD010022621.1:0-24551 GCA_037043455.1 Cyrtodaria siliqua | reverse complement strand
TATATATTCGGTTCTGACGCATATATGTTCAGTTCTTACGCATATATTTACGCATATATATTCAGTTCTTACGCATATATATTCCGTTCTTACGCATATATATTCAGATCTTACACATATATATTCACTTCTTATACATATATATTCTGTTCTAACACATATATATTCCGTTCTTACACATATATATTCCGTTCTTACACATAGATATTCCGTTCTTACACATATATATTCTGTTCTTACACATATATATTTAGTTTTACGCATATATATTCAGTTCTTACGCATATATATTCAGTTCTTAAACATATATATTCAGTTCTTACTCATATATATTCCGTTCTTACACATATATATTCAGTTCTTACACATATATATTCCGTTTTTACACATATATATTCCGTTCTTACACATATATATTCTGTTCTTACACATATATAGTCCGTTCTTACACATATATATTCCGTTCTAACACGTATATATTCCGTTCTTAGGCATATATATTCCGTTCTTACGCATATATGTTCAGTTCTTACGCATATATATTCAGTTCTTACGCATATATATTCCGTTCTTACACATATATATTCCGTTCTTACGCATATATATTCTTACACATATATTCAGTTCTTACACATATATATTCCGTTCTTACACATATATATTCCGTTCTAACGCATATATATTCCGTTCTTACACATATATATTCCGTTCTTACACGTATATATTCCGTTCTTACACATATATATTCCGTTCTTACACATATATATTCCGTTCTTACACATATATATTCTGTTCTGACGCATATATGTTCAGTTCTTACGCATATATTTACGCATATATATTCAGTTCTTACGCATATATATTCCGTTCTTACGCATATATATTCAGATCTTACACATATATATTCACTTCTTATACATATATATTCTGTTCTAACACATATATATTCCGTTCTTACACATATATATTCCGTTCTTACACATAGATATTCCGTTCTTACACATATATATTCTGTTCTTACACATATATATTTAGTTTTACGCATATATATTCAGTTCTTACGCATATATATTCAGTTCTTACACATATATATTCAGTTCTTACTCATATATATTCCGTTCTTACACATATATATTCAGTTCTTACACATATATATTCCGTTTTTACACATATATATTCCGTTCTTACACATATATATTCTGTTCTTACACATATATAGTCCGTTCTTACACATATATATTCCGTTCTAACACGTATATATTCCTTTCTTAGGCATATATATTCCGTTCTTACGCATATATGTTCAGTTCTTACGCATATATATTCAGTTCTTACGCATATATATTCCGTTCTTACACATATATATTCCGTTCTTACGCATATATATTCTTACACATATATTCAGTTCTTACACATATATATTCCGTTCTTACACATATATATTCCGTTCTAACGCATATATATTCCGTTCTTACACATATATATTCCGTTCTTACACGTATATATTCCGTTCTTACACATATATATTCCGTTCTTACACATATATATTCCGTTTTTACACATATATATTCCGTTCTTACACGTATATTTTTTGTTCTTAAACATATATATTCCGTTCTTACACGTATATATTCCGTTCTTACACATATATATTCCGTTCTTAGACATATATATTACGTTCTTACACATATATTCCGTTCTTACGCATATATATTTAGTTCTTACGCACATATATTCAGTTCTTATGCATATATATTCAGTTCTTACACATATATATTCAGGTCTTACACATATATATTCAGTTCTTACACATATATATTCCGTTCTTACGCATATATATTCTTACACATATATTCCGTTCTTACACATATATATTCCGTTCTTACACATATATTTTCCGTTCTAACGCATATATATTCCGTTCTTACACATATATACTCCGTTCTTACACGTATGTATTCCGTTCTTACACGTATATATTCCGTTCTTATACATATATATTCCGTTTTTACACATATATATTCCGTTCTTACACATATATATTCAGCTCTTAGGCGTATATATTCAGTTCTTACACATATATATTCAGTTCTTACACATATATTTTCCGTTCTTACACATATATATTCCGTTCTTATTCATATATATTCCGTTCTTACACATATATATTCCGTTCTTACACATATATATACCGTTCTTACACATATATATTCCGTTCTCACACGTATATATTCCGTTCTTACACTTGTATATTCCGTTCTTACACATATATATTCCGTTCTTACACATATATTCCGTTCTTACGCATATATATTCCGTTCTTTCCCATATATATTTAGTTTTACCCATATATATTCAGTTCTTACGCATATATATTCAGTTCCTACGCATATATATTCAGTTATTACGCATATATATTCAGTTCTTACACATATATATTCAGTTCTTACACATATATATATTCAGTTCTTACACATATATATTCAGTTCTTACACATATATATTCCGTTCTTACACATATTTATTCCGTTCTTACACATATATATTCCGTTCTTACACATATATACTCAGTTCTTACACATATATATTCACTTCTAACACATATATATTCAGTTCTTACGCATATATATTCAGTTCTTACGCATATATATTCAGTTCTTACGCATATATATTCAGTTCTTACACATATATATTCAGTTTTACTTATATATATTCAGTTCTTACGCATATATATTCAGTTCTTACGCATATATATTCAGTACTTTCGCATATATATTCAGTTCTTACACATATGTAGTCAGTTCTTACAAAAATATCTTCAGTTCTTACACATATATATTCCGTTCTTACACGTATATATTCCGTTCTTACACATATATTTTCCGTTCTAACGCATATATATTCCGTTCTTACACATATATACTCCGTTCTTACACGTATGTATTCCGTTCTTAGACGTATATATTCCGTTCTTATACAAATATATTCCGTTTTTACACATATATATTCCGTTCTTACACATATATATATTCAGCTCTTACGCATATATATTCAGTTCTTACACATATATATTCAGTTCTTACACATATATATTCCGTTCTTACACATATATATTCCGTTCTTACTCATATATATTCCGTTTTTACACATATATATTCCGTTCTTACACATATATATACCGTTCTTACACATATATTCCGTTCTTACACATATATATTCCGTTCTTTCGCAAATATATTCCGTTCTTACGCATATATATTCTTACACATATATTCAGTTCTTACACATATATATTCAGTTTTTACACATATATATTCCGTTCTTACACATATATATTCCGTTCTTACGCATATATATTCAGTTCTTCCGCATATATATTCCGTTCTTACGCATATATATTCAATTCTTACACATATATATTCACTTCTTACACATATATATTCCGTTCTTACACATATATATTCCGTTCTTACACATATATATTCCGTTCTTACACATATATATTCCGTTCTTACACATATATATTCCGTTCTTACACATATATATTCGGTTCTGACGCATATATGTTCAGTTCTTACGCATATATTTACGCATATATATTCAGTTCTTACGCATATATATTCCGTTCTTACGCATATATATTCAGATCTTACACATATATATTCACTTCTTATACATATATATTCTGTTCTAACACATATATATTCCGTTCTTACACATATATATTCCGTTCTTACACATAGATATTCCGTTCTTACACATATATATTCTGTTCTTACACATATATATTTAGTTTTACGCATATATATTCAGTTCTTACGCATATATATTCAGTTCTTAAACATATATATTCAGTTCTTACTCATATATATTCCGTTCTTACACATATATATTCAGTTCTTACACATATATATTCCGTTTTTACACATATATATTCCGTTCTTACACATATATATTCTGTTCTTACACATATATAGTCCGTTCTTACACATATATATTCCGTTCTAACACGTATATATTCCGTTCTTAGGCATATATATTCCGTTCTTACGCATATATGTTCAGTTCTTACGCATATATATTCAGTTCTTACGCATATATATTCCGTTCTTACACATATATATTCCGTTCTTACGCATATATATTCTTACACATATATTCAGTTCTTACACATATATATTCCGTTCTTACACATATATATTCCGTTCTAACGCATATATATTCCGTTCTTACACATATATATTCCGTTCTTACACGTATATATTCCGTTCTTACACATATATATTCCGTTCTTACACATATATATTCCGTTCTTACACATATATATTCTGTTCTGACGCATATATGTTCAGTTCTTACGCATATATTTACGCATATATATTCAGTTCTTACGCATATATATTCCGTTCTTACGCATATATATTCAGATCTTACACATATATATTCACTTCTTATACATATATATTCTGTTCTAACACATATATATTCCGTTCTTACACATATATATTCCAATCTTACACATAGATATTCCGTTCTTACACATATATATTCTGTTCTTACACATATATATTTAGTTTTACGCATATATATTCAGTTCTTACGCATATATATTCAGTTCTTACACATATATATTCAGTTCTTACTCATATATATTCCGTTCTTACACATATATATTCAGTTCTTACACATATATATTCCGTTTTTACACATATATATTCCGTTCTTACACATATATATTCTGTTCTTACACATATATAGTCCGTTCTTACACATATATATTCCGTTCTAACACGTATATATTCCTTTCTTAGGCATATATATTCCGTTCTTACGCATATATGTTCAGTTCTTACGCATATATATTCAGTTCTTACGCATATATATTCCGTTCTTACACATATATATTCCGTTCTTACGCATATATATTCTTACACATATATTCAGTTCTTACACATATATATTCCGTTCTTACACATATATATTCCGTTCTAACGCATATATATTCCGTTCTTACACATATATATTCCGTTCTTACACGTATATATTCCGTTCTTACACATATATATTCCGTTCTTACACATATATATTCCGTTTTTACACATATATATTCCGTTCTTACACGTATATTTTTTGTTCTTAAACATATATATTCCGTTCTTACACGTATATATTCCGTTCTTACACATATATATTCCGTTCTTAGACATATATATTACGTTCTTACACATATATTCCGTTCTTACGCATATATATTTAGTTCTTACGCACATATATTCAGTTCTTATGCATATATATTCAGTTCTTACACATATATATTCAGGTCTTACACATATATATTCAGTTCTTACACATATATATTCCGTTCTTACGCATATATATTCTTACACATATATTCCGTTCTTACACATATATATTCCGTTCTTACACATATATTTTCCGTTCTAACGCATATATATTCCGTTCTTACACATATATACTCCGTTCTTACACGTATGTATTCCGTTCTTACACGTATATATTCCGTTCTTATACATATATATTCCGTTTTTACACATATATATTCCGTTCTTACACATATATATTCAGCTCTTAGGCGTATATATTCAGTTCTTACACATATATATTCAGTTCTTACACATATATTTTCCGTTCTTACACATATATATTCCGTTCTTATTCATATATATTCCGTTCTTACACATATATATTCCGTTCTTACACATATATATACCGTTCTTACACATATATATTCCGTTCTTACACGTATATATTCCGTTCTTACACTTGTATATTCCGTTCTTACACATATATATTCCGTTCTTACACATATATTCCGTTCTTACGCATATATATTCCGTTCTTTCCCATATATATTTAGTTTTACCCATATATATTCAGTTCTTACGCATATATATTCAGTTCTTACGCATATATATTCAGTTATTACGCATATATATTCAGTTCTTACACATATATATTCAGTTCTTACACATATATATATTCAGTTCTTACACATATATATTCAGTTCTTACACATATATATTCCGTTCTTACACATATTTATTCCGTTCTTACACATATATATTCCGTTCTTACACATATATACTCAGTTCTTACACATATATATTCACTTCTAACACATATATATTCAGTTCTTACGCATATATATTCAGTTCTTACGCATATATATTCAGTTCTTACGCATATATATTCAGTTCTTACACATATATATTCAGTTTTACTTATATATATTCAGTTCTTACGCATATATATTCAGTTCTTACGCATATATATTCAGTACTTTCGCATATATATTCAGTTCTTACACATATGTAGTCAGTTCTTACAAAAATATCTTCAGTTCTTACACATATATATTCCGTTTTTACACATATATATTCCGTTTTACACATATATATTCTGTACTTACACATATATATTCCGTTCTTACACGTTTATATTCCGTTCTTACGCATATATATTCAGTTCTGACGCATATATATTCAGTTCTTACACATATATATTCAGTTCTTACACATATATATTCAGTTCTTACACATATATATTCAGTTCTTACACATATATATTTAGTTCTTACACATATATATTCAGTTCTTACACATATATATTCAGTTCTTACACATATATATACAGTTCTTACACATATAATTTCCGTTCTTACGCATATATATTCTTACACATACATTCCGTTCTTACACATATATATTCCGTTCTTACACATATATATTCCGTTCTTACACATATATATTCAGTTCTTACACATATATCTTCCGTTCTTACTCATATATATTCAGTTCTTACGCATATATATTCAGTTCTTACGCATATATTTTTAGTTCTTACGCATATATATTCAGTTCTTACGCATATATATTCAGTTCTGACGCATATATATTCAGTTCTTACACATATATATTCAGTTCTTACACATATATATTCAGTTCTTACACATGTATATTCAGTTCTTACACATATATATTCCGTTCTTACACATATATATTCAGTTCTTACACATATATATTCCGTTCTTATACATATATATTCCTTTCTTACACATATATATTCCGTTCTTACGCATATATATTTCGTTCTTTCGCATATATATTCAGTTTTACGCATATATAGTCAGTTCTTACGCATATATATTCCGTTCTTACACATATATATTCCGTTCTTACACATATATATTCAGTTATTACACATATATATTCCGTTTTTACTCATATATATTCAGTTCTTACGCATATATATTCAGTTCTTAGCCATATATTTTTAGTTCTTACGCATATATATTCAGTTCTTACGCATATATATTCAGTTTTGACGCATATATATTCAGTTCTTACACATATATATTCAGTTCTTACACATATATATTCAGTTCTTACACATATATATTCAGTTCTTACACATATATATTCAGTTCTTACACATATATATTCAGTTCTTACACATATATATTCAGTTCTTACACATATATATACAGTTCTTACACATATATTTTCCGTTCTTACGCATATATATTCTTACACATACATTCCGTTCTTACACATATATATTCCGTTCTTACACATATATATTCATTTCTTACACATATATATTCACTTCTTACACATATATATTCCGTTCTTACACATATATATTCCGTTCTTACACATATATATTCCGTTCTTACATATATATATTCCGTTCTTACACATATATTTTCCGTTCTTACACATATATATTCCGTTCTTACGCATATATATTCAGTTCTAACGCATATATATTCTGTTCTTACACATATATATTCAGTTCTAACGCATATATATTCAGTTCTTACGCATATATATTCAGTTCTTACACATATATATTCAGTGCTTACACATATATATTCAGTTCTTACACATATATATTTAGTTCTTACACATATATATTCAGTTCTTACACATATATATTCCGTTCTTACGCATATATGTTTAGTTCTTACACATATATTTTCCGTTCTAACGCATATATATTCCGTTCTTACACATATATATTCCGTTCTTACACGTATATATTCCGTTCTTACACGTATATATTCCGTTCTTACACATATATATTCCGTTTTTACACATATATATTCCGTTCTTACATATATATATTCCGTTCTTACACATATATGTTCCGTTCTTACACATATATATTCCGTTCTTACGCATATATATTCCTTTCTTACACATATATATTCCGTTCTTACGCATATATATTCAGTTCTTACGGATATATATTCAGTTCTTACTCATATATATTTAGTTCTTACGCATAATATTCAGTTCTTACGCATATATGTTCAATTCTTACGCATATATATTCAGTTCTAACGCATATATATTCCGTTCTTACACATATATATTCCGTTCTTACGCATATATATTCTTACACATATATTCGGTTCTTACACATACATATTCCGTTCTTACACATATATATTCCGTTCTTACACATACATATTCCGTTCTTACACATATATATTCCGTTCTTACACATATATATTCCATTCTTACACATTTATATTTCGTTCTCACACATATATATTCCGTTCTTACAAATATATATTCCGTTCTTACACATAAATATTCCGTTCTTACACATATATATTCCGTTCTTACGCATATATATTCCGTTCTTACAAATATATATTCCGTTCTTACGCATATATATTCAGTTCTTACGCATATATGTTCAGTTATTACGCATATATGTTCATTTCTTACACCTATATGTTCAGTTCTTACGCATATTTATTCAGTTCTTGCGCATATATATTCAGTTCTTACGCATATATATTCAGTTCTTACTCATTTATATTCCGTTCTTACACATATATATTCCGTTCTTACACGTATATATTCCGTTCTTACACGTATATATTCCGTTCTTACACATATATATTCCGTTTTTACACATATATATTCAGCTCTTACGCATATATATTCACTTCTTACGCATATATATTCAGTTCTTACGCATATATATTCAGTTCTTACACATATATATTCAGTTCTTACACATATATATTCAGTTCTTACACATATATATTCAGTTCTTACACATATATATTCAGTTCTTACACATATATATTCAGTTCTTACACATATATATTCAGTTCTTACACATATATATACAGTTCTTACACATATGTTTTCCGTTCTTACGCATATATATTCTTACACATACATTCCGTTCTTACACATATATATTCCGTTCTTACACATATATATTCCGTTCTTACACATATATATTCAGTTCTTACACATATATATTCCGTTCTTACTCATATATATTCAGTTCTTACGCATATATATTCAGTTCTTACGCATATATTTTTAGTTCTTACGCATATATATTCAGTTCTTACGCATATATATTCAGTTCTGACGCATATATATTCAGTTCTTACACCTATATATTCAGTTCTTACACATATATATTCAGTTCTTACACATATATATTCAGTTCTTACACATATATATTCAGTTCTTACACATATATATTCAGTTCTTACACATATATATACAGTTCTTACACATATATTTTCCGTTCTTACACATATATATTCTTACACATACATTCCGTTCTTACACATATATATTCAGTCCTTACACACATATATTCCGTTCTTACACATATATATTCCGTTCTTACGCATATATATTCAGTTCTTACGCATATATATTCCGTTCTTACTCATATATATTCCGTTCTTACACATATATATTCAGTTCTTACACATATATATTCTCTTCTTACACATATATATTCCGTTCTTACACATATATATTCCGTTCTTACACATATATATTCCGTTCTTACATATATATATTCCGTTCTTACACATATATGTTCAGTTCTTACGCATATATATTCAGTTCTAACGCATATATATTCAGTTCTTACACATATATATTCAGTTTTACGCATATATATTCAGTTCTTACGCATATATATTCAGTTCTTACACATATATATTCAGTTCTTACACATATATATTCAGTTCTTACACATATATATTTAGTTCTTACACATATATATTCACTTCTTACACATATATATTCCGTACTTACGCATATATGTTTAGTTCTTACACATATATTTTCCGTTCTAACGCATATATATTCCGTTCTTACACATATATATTCCGTTCTTACACGTATATATTCCGTTCTTACACGTATATATTCCGTTCTTACACATATATATTCCGTTCTTACACATATATATTCCGTTCTTACATATATATATTCCGTTCTTACACATATATGTTCCGTTCTTACACATATATATTCCGTTCTTACGCATATATATTCCGTTCTTACACATATATATTCCGTTCTTTCGCATATATATTCAGTTCTTACGGATATATATTCAGTTCTTACGCATATATATTCTGTTCTTACACATACATATTCAGTTTTACGCATATATATTCAGTTCTTACGCATATATATTCAGTTCTTACGCATATACATTCCGTTCTTACGCATATATATTCAGTTCCTACGCATAATATTCAGTTCTTACGCATATATGTTCAATTCTTACGCATATATATTCAGTTCTAACGCATATATATTCCGTTCTTACACATATATATTCCGTTCTTACGCATATATATTCTTACACATATATTCCGTTATTACACATACATATTCCGTTTTTACACATATATATTCCGTTCTTACACATACATATTCCGTTCTTACACATATATATTCCGTTCTTACACATATATATTCCATTCTTACACATTTATATTTCGTTCTCACACATATATATTCCGTTCTTACAAATATATATTCCGTTCTTACACATACATATTCCGTTCTTACACATATATATTCCGTTCTTACACATATATATTCCGTTCTTACAAATATATATTCCGTTCTTACACATACATATTCCGTTCTTACACATATATATTCCGTTCTTACGCATATATATTCAGTTCTTACACATATATATTAAGTTTTTACGCATATATGTTCAGTTCTTACGCATATATGTTCAGTTATTACGCATATATATTCAGTTCGTACGCATATATGTTCAGTTCTTACGCATATATATTCAGTTCTAACGCATATATATTCAGTTCTTACGCATATATTCAGTTCTTACGCATATATATTCAGTTCTTACGCATATATGTTCAGTTCTTACACCTATATGTTCAGTTCTTACGCATATTTATTCAGTTCTTGCGCATATATATTCAGTTCTTACGCATATATATTCAGTTCTTACTCATATATATTCAGTTCTTACACATATATATTCAGCTCTTACACATATATATTCAGTTCTTACACATATATATTCAGTTCTTACAAATATATATTCCGTTCTTACACATACATATTCCGTTCTTACACGTACATATTCCGTTCTTACGCATATATATTCCGTTCTTACGCATATATGTTCAGTTCTTACTCATATATTTTCCGTTCTAACGCATATATATTCCGTTCTTACACATATATATTTCGTTCTTACACGTATATATTCCATTCTAAGACGTATATATTCCGTTCTTACACATATATATTCCGTTTTTACACATATATATTCCGTTCTTACACATATATATTCAGCTCTTACGCATATATATTCACTTCTTACGAATACATATTCAGTTCTTACGCATATATATTCAGTTCTTACACATATATATTCAGTTCTTACACATATATATTCAGTTCTTACACATATATATTCAGTTCTTACACATATATATTTAGTTCTTACACATATCTATTCACTTCTTACACATATATATTCCGTTCTTACATATATATATTCCGTTCTTACAAATATATATTCCGTTCTTACACATATATATTCCGTTCTTACGGATATATATTCCGTTCTTACGCATATATATTCAGTTCTTACGCATATATATTCAGTTCTTTCGCATATATATTCAGTTTTATGCATATATATTCAGTTCTTACGCATATAAATTCAGTTCTTACACATATATTTTCAGTTCTTACACATATATAATTAGTTCTTACGCATATATATTCCGTTCTTACACATATATATTCTTACACATATATTCCGTTACACATATATTCCGTTCTTACACATATATATTCAGTTCTTAGAGATATATATTCCGTTCTTACACATATATATTCCGTTCTTACGCATATATATTCAGTTCTTACGCATATATATTCCGTTCTTACATATATATATTCCGTTCTTACACATATATTTTCCGTTCTTACACATATATATTCCGTTCTTACGCATATATATTCAGTTCTAACGCATATATATTCAGTTCTTACACATATATATTCAGTTCTAACGCATATATATTCAGTTCTTACGCATATATATTCAGTTCTTACACATATATATTCAGTTCTTACACATATATATTCAGTTCTTACACATATATATTTAGTTCTTACACATATATATTCAGTTCTTACACATATATATTCCGTTCTTACGCATATATGTTTAGTTCTTACACATATATTTTCCGTTCTAACGCATATATATTCCGTTCTTACACATATATATTCCATTCTTACACGTATATATTCCGTTCTTACACGTATATATTCCGTTCTTACACATATATATTCCGTTTTTACACATATATATTCCGTTCTTACATATATATATTCCGTTCTTACACATATATGTTCCGTTCTTACACATATATATTCCGTTCTTACGCATATATATTCCTTTCTTACACATATATATTCCGTTCTTACGCATATATATTCAGTTCTTACGGATATATATTCAGTTCTTACTCATATATATTTAGTTCTTACGCATAATATTCAGTTCTTACGCATATATGTTCAATTCTTACGCATATATATTCAGTTCTAACGCATATATATTCCGTTCTTACACATATATATTCCGTTCTTACGCATATATATTCTTACACATATATTCGGTTCTTACACATACATATTCCGTTCTTACACATATATATTCCGTTCTTACACATACATATTCCGTGCTTACACATATATATTCCGTTCTTACACATATATATTCCATTCTTACACATTTATATTTCGTTCTCACACATATATATTCCGTTCTTACAAATATATATTCCGTTCTTACACATAAATATTCCGTTCTTACACATATATATTCCGTTCTTACGCATATATATTCCGTTCTTACAAATATATATTCCGTTCTTACACATACATATTCCGTTCTTACGCATATATGTTCAGTTATTACGCATATATGTTCAGTTCTTACACCTATATGTTCAGTTCTTACGCATATTTATTCAGTTCTTGCGCATATATATTCAGTTCTTACGCATATATATTCAGTTCTTACTCATTTATATTCAGTTCTTACACATATATATTCAGCTCTTACACATATATATTCAGTTCTTACACATATATATTCAGTTCTTACAAATATATATTCCGTTCTTACACATACATATTCCGTTCTTACACGTACATATTCCGTACTTACGCATATATATTCCGTTCTTACGCATATATGTTCAGTTCTTACACATATATTTTCCGTTCTAACGCATATATATTCCGTTCTTACACATATATATTCCGTTCTTACACGTATATATTCCGTTCTTACACGTATATATTCCGTTCTTACACATATATATTCCGTTTTTACACATATATATTCAGCTCTTACGCATATATATTCACTTCTTACGCATATATATTCAGTTCTTACGCATATATATTCAGTTCTTACACATATATATTCAGTTCTTACACATATATATTCAGTTCTTACACATATATATTCAGTTCTTACACATATATATTCAGTTCTTACACATATATATTCAGTTCTTACACATATATATTCAGTTCTTACACATATATATACAGTTCTTACACATATGTTTTCCGTTCTTACGCATATATATTCTTACACATACATTCCGTTCTTACACATATATATTCCGTTCTTACACATATATATTCCGTTCTTACACATATATATTCAGTTCTTACACATATATATTCCGTTCTTACTCATATATATTCAGTTCTTACGCATATATATTCAGTTCTTACGCATATATTTTTAGTTCTTACGCATATATATTCAGTTCTTACGCATATATATTCAGTTCTGACGCATATATATTCAGTTCTTACACCTATATATTCAGTTCTTACACATATATATTCAGTTCTTACACATATATATTCAGTTCTTACACATATATATTCAGTTCTTACACATATATATTCAGTTCTTACACATATATATACAGTTCTTACACATATATTTTCCGTTCTTACACATATATATTCTTACACATACATTCCGTTCTTACACATATATATTCAGTCCTTACACACATATATTCCGTTCTTACACATATATATTCCGTTCTTACGCATATATATTCAGTTCTTACGCATATATATTCCGTTCTTACTCATATATATTCCGTTCTTACACATATATATTCAGTTCTTACACATATATATTCTCTTCTTACACATATATATTCCGTTCTTACACATATATATTCCGTTCTTACACATATATATTCCGTTCTTACATATATATATTCCGTTCTTACACATATATGTTCCGTTCTTACACACATATATTCCGTTCTTACGCATATATATTCCGTTCTTACGCACATATATTCCGTTCTTACGCATATATATTCAGTTCTTACGCATATATATTCAGTTCTAACGCATATATATTCAGTTCTTACACATATATATTCAGTTTTACGCATATATATTCAGTTCTTACGCATATATATTCAGTTCTTACACATATATATTCAGTTCTTACACATATATATTCAGTTCTTACACATATATATTTAGTTCTTACACATATATATTCACTTCTTACACATATATATTCCGTACTTACGCATATATGTTTAGTTCTTACACATTAATTTTCCGTTCTAACGCATATATATTCCGTTCTTACACATATATATTCCGTTCTTACACGTATATATTCCGTTCTTACACGTATATATTCCGTTCTTACACATATATATTCCGTTCTTACATATATATATTCCGTTCTTACACATATATGTTCCGTTCTTACACATATATATTCCGTTCTTACGCATATATATTCCGTTCTTACACATATATATTCCGTTCTTTCGCATATATATTCAGTTCTTACGGATATATATTCAGTTCTTACGCATATATATTCTGTTCTTACACATATATATTCAGTTTTACGCATATATATTCAGTTCTTACGCATATATATTCAGTTCTTACGCATATACATTCCGTTCTTACGCATATATATTCAGTTCCTACGCATAATATTCAGTTCTTACGCATATATGTTCAATTCTTACGCATATATATTCAGTTCTAACGCATATATATTCCGTTCTTACACATATATATTCCGTTCTTACGCATATATATTCTTACACATATATTCCGTTATTACACATACATATTCCGTTTTTACACATATATATTCCGTTCTTACACATACATATTCCGTTCTTACACATATATATTCAGTTCTTACACATATATATTCCATTTTTACACATTTATATTTCGTTCTCACACATATATATTCCGTTCTTACAAATATATATTCCGTTCTTACACATACATATTCCGTTCTTACACATATATATTCCGTTCTTACGCATATATATTCCGTTCTTACAAATATATATTCCGTTCTTACACATACATATTCCGTTCTTACACATATATATTCCGTTCTTACGCATATATATTCAGTTCTTACACATATATATTAAGTTTTTACGCATATATGTTCAGTTCTTACGCATATATGTTCAGTTATTACGCATATATATTCAGTTCGTACGCATATATGTTCAGTTCTTACGCATATATATTCAGTTCTAACGCATATATATTCAGTTCTTACGCATATATTCAGTTCTTACGCATATATATTCAGTTCTTACGCATATATGTTCAGTTCTTACACCTATATGTTCAGTTCTTATGCATATTTATTCAGTTCTTGCGCATATATATTCAGTTCTTACGCATATATATTCAGTTCTTACTCATATATATTCAGTTCTTACACATATATATTCAGCTCTTACACATATATATTCAGTTCTTACACATATATATTCAGTTCTTACAAATATATATTCCGTTCTTACACATACATATTCCGTTCTTACACGTACATATTCTGTACTTACGCATATATATTCCGTTCTTACGCATATATGTTCAGTTCTTACTCATATATTTTCCGTTCTAACGCATATATATTCCGTTCTTACACATATATATTTCGTTCTTACACGTATATATTCCGTTCTAAGACGTATATATTCCGTTCTTACACATATATATTCCGTTTTTACACATATATATTCCGTTCTTACACATATATATTCAGCTCTTACGCATATATATTCACTTCTTACGAATATATATTCAGTTCTTACGCATATATATTCAGTTCTTACACATATATATTCAGTTCTTACACATATATATTCAGTTCTTACACATATATATTCAGTTCTTACACATATATATTTAGTTCTTACACATATATATTCACTTCTTACACATATATATTCCGTTCTTACATATATATATTCCGTTCTTACAAATATATATTCCGTTCTTACACATATATATTCCGTTCTTACAGATATATATTCCGTTCTTACGCATATATATTCAGTTCTTACGCATATATATTCAGTTCTTTCGCATATATATTCAGTTTTATGCATATATATTCAGTTCTTACGCATATAAATTCAGTTCTTACACATATATTTTCAGTTCTTACACATATATAATTAGTTCTTACGCATATATATTCCGTTCTTACACATATATATTCCTTTCTTACGCATATATATTCTTACACATACACATATATTCCGTTCTTACACATATATATTCAGTTCTTAGAGATATATATTCCGTTCTTACACATATATATTCCGTTCTTACGCATATATATTCAGTTCTTACGCATATATATTCCGTTCTTACACATATATATTCCATTCTTACACATTTATATTTCGTTCTTACACATATATATTCCGTTCTTACACATATATATTCAGTTCTTACACATATATATTCCGTTTTTACACATATATATTCCGTTCTTACACATATATATTCAGCTCTTACGCATATATATTCACTTCTTACGAATATATATTCAGTTCTTACGCATATATATTCAGTTCTTACACATATATATTCAGTTCTTACACATATATATTCAGTTCTTACACATATATATTCAGTTCTTACACATATATATTTAGTTCTTACACATATATATTCACTTCTTACACATATATATTCCGTTCTTACACATATATATTCCGTTCTTACAAATATATATTCCGTTCTTACACATATATATTCCGTTCTTACGCATATATATTCAGTTCTTACGCCTATATATTCAGTTCTTTCGCATATATATTCAGTTTTATGCATATATATTCAGTTCTTAAGCATATAAATTCAGTTCTTACACATATATTTTCAGTTCTTACACATATATAATTAGTTCTTACGCATATATATTCCGTTCTTACACATATATATTCCTTTCTTACGCATATATATTCTTACACATATATTCCGTTCTTACACATATATATTCAGTTCTTAGAGATATATATTCCGTTCTTACACATATATATTCCGTTCTTACGCATATATATTCAGTTCTTACGCATATATATTCCGTTCTTACACATATATATTCCATTCTTACACATTTATATTTCGTTCTTACACATATATATTCCGTTCTTACAAATATATATTCCGTTCTTACACATACTTATTCCGTTCTTACACATATATATTCCGTTCTTACGCATATATATTCCGTTCTTACAAATATATATTCCGTTCTTACACATACATATTCCGTTCTTACACATATATATTCCGTTCTTACGCATATATATTCAGTTCTTACACATATATATTCAGTTCTTACGCATATATGTTCAGTTCTTACGCATATATGTTCAGTTATTACGCATATATATTCAGTTCGTACGCATATATGTTCAGTTCTTACGCATATATACTCAGTTCTAAAGCATATATATTCAGTTCTTACGCATATATTCAGTTCTTACGCATATATATTCAGTTCTTACACATATATGTTCAGTTATTACGCATATATTTTCAGTTCTTACACATATATGTTCAGTTCTTACGCAAATTTATTCAGTTCTTGCGCATATATATTCAGTTCTTACGCATATATATTCAGTTCTTACGCATATATATTCAGTTCTTACACATATATATTCAGTTCTTTCACATATATATTCAGTTCTTACAAATATATATTCCGTTATTACACATACATATTCCGTTCTAACACGTACATATTCCGTACTTACGCATATATATTCCGTTCTTACGCATATATGTTCAATTCTTACACATATATTTTCCGTTCTAACGCATATATATTCCTTTCTTACACATATATATTCCGTTCTTACACGTATATATTCCGTTCTTACACGTATATATTCCGTTCTTACACATATATATTCCGTTTTTACACATATATATTCCGTTCTTACACATATATATTCAGCTATTACGCATATATATTCAGTTCTTACGCATATATATTCAGTTCTTACGCATATATATTCAGTTCTTACACATATATATTCAGTTCTTACACATATATATTCAGTTCTTACACATATATATTTAGTTCTTACACATATATATTCACTTCTTACACATATATATTCCGTTCTTACACATTTATATTCCGTTCTTACACATATATATTCCGTTCTTACAAATATATATTCCGTTCTTACACATATATATTCCGTTCTTACGCATATATATTCCGTTCTTAAGCATATATATTCAGTTCTTACGCATATATATTTCGTTCTTTCGCATATATATTCAGTTTTACGCATATATATTCAGTTCTTACGCATATATATTCAGTTCTTACACATATATATTCAGTTCTTACACATATATAATTAGTTCTTATGCATATATATTCCGTTCTTACACATATATATTCCTTTCTTACGCATATATATTCTTACACATATATTCCGTTCTTACACATATATATTCAGTTCTTAGAGATATATATTCCGTTCTTACACATATATATTCCGTTCTTACGCATATATTCAGTTTTTACGCATATATATTCCATTCTTACGCATATATATTCAGTTCTTACGCATATATATTCAGTTCTTACGCATATATATCCAATTCTTACGCATATATATTCAGTTCTTACACATATATATTCAGTTCTAACACATATATATTCAGTTCTTACAAATATATATTCAGTTCTTACACATATATATTCAGTTCTTACACATATATATTCAGTTCTTACGCATATATATTCCGTTCTTACGCATATATATTCTTATACATATATTCCGTTCTTACACATATATATTCCGTTCTTACACATATATATTCCGTTCTTACACATATATATTCCGTTCTTACACATATATATCCCATTCTTACACATATATATTTCGTTCTTACACATATATATTTCGTTCTTACAAATATATATTCCGTTCTTACACATACATATTTCGTTCTTACACATATATATTCCGTTCTTACGCATATATATTCTGTTCTTACACATATATATTCAGTTCTTACGCATATATGTTCAGTTCTTACGCATATATGTTCAGTTATTACGCATATATATTCAGTTCGTACGCATATATATTCAGTTCTTACGCATATATATTCAGTTCTAACGCATATATATTCAGTTCTTACGAATATATTCAGTTCTTACGCATATATATTCAGTTCTTACGCATATATGTTCAGTTATTACGCATATATGTTCAGTTCTTACACATATATGTTCAGTTCTTACGCATATTTATTCAGTTCTTGCGCATATATATTCAGTTCTTACGCATATATATTCAGTTCTTACGCATATATATTCAGTTCTTACACATATATATTCAGCTCTTACACATATATATTCAGTTCTTACACATATATATTCAGTTCTTACAAATACATATTCCGTTCTTACACATACATATTCCGTTCTTACACGTACATATTCCGTACTTAAAAAATATATATTCCGTTCTTACGCATATATGTTCAGTTCTTACACATATATTTTCCGTTCTAACGCATATATATTCCGTTCTTACACATATATATTCCTTTCTTACACGTATATATTCCGTTCTTACACGTATATATTCCGTTCTTACACATATATATTCCGTTTTTACACATATATATTCCGTTCTTATACATATATATTCAGCTCTTACGCATATATATTCAGTTCTTACGCATATATATTCAGTTATTACGCATATATATTCAGTTCTTACACATATATATTCAGTTCTTACACATATATATTCAGTTCTTACACATATATATTTAGTTCTTACACATATATAATCACTTCTTACACATATATATTCCGTTCTTACACATATATATTCCGTTCTTACACATATATATTCCGTTCTTACACATATATATTCCGTTCTTACACATATATATTCCGTTCTTACGCATATATATTCCGTTCTTACGCATATATATTCAGTTCTTACGCATATATATTCCGTTCTTTCGTATATATATTCAGTTCTTACGCATATATATTCAGTTCTTACACATATATATTCAGTTCTTACACATATATAATTAGTTCTTACGCATATATATTCCATTCTTACACATATATATTCCTTTCTTACGCATATAAATTCTTACACATATATTCCGTTCTTACACATATATATTCAGTTCTTAGAGATATATATTCCGTTCTTACATATATATATTCCGTTCTTACGCATATATATTCAGTTCTTACGCATATATATTCCGTTCTTACGCATATATATTCAGTTCTTACGTATATATATCCAGTTCTTAAACATATATATTCAATTCTTACGCATATATATTCAGTTCTTACGCATATATATTCAGTTCTAACGCATATATATTCAGTTTTTACACATATATATTCAGTTCTAACACATATATATTCAGTTCTTACACATATATATTCAGTTCTTACACATATATATTCAGTTCTTACACATATATATTCCGTTCTTACGCATATATATTCTTACACATATATTCCGTTCTTAAACATATATATTCAGTTCTTACACATATATATTCCGTTCTTACACATATATATTCCGTTCTTACGCATATATATTCTTACACATATATTCCGTTCTTACACATATATATTCCGTTCTTACACATATATATATTCCGTTCTTACACATAAATATTCCGTTCTTACACATATATATTCCGTTCTTACACATATATATTCCATTCTTACACATATATATTTCGTTCTTACACATATATATTCAGTTCTTACAAATATATATTCCGTTCTTACACATACATATTCCGTTCTTACACATATATATTCCGTTCTTACGCATATATATTCCGTTCTTACAAATATATATTCCGTTCTTACACATACATATTCCGTTCTTACAAATATATATTCCGTTCTTACGCATATATATTCAGTTCTTACGCATATATATTCAGTTCTTACGCATATATATTCAGTTCTTACGCTTATATATTCAGTTCTTACGCATATATATTCAGTTCTTACACATATATATTCAGCTCTTACACATATATATTCAGTTCTTACACATATATATTCAGTTCTTACAAATATATATTCCGTTCTTACACATACATATTCCGTTCTTACACGTACATATTCCGAACTTACGCATATATATTCCGTTCTTACGCATATATGTTCAGTTCTTACACATATATTTTCCGTTCTAACGCATATATATTCCGTTCAACACATATATATTCCGTTCTTACACGTATATATTCCGTTCTTACACGTATATATTCCGTTCTTACACATATATATTTCGTTTTTACACATATATATTCCGTTCTTACACGTATATATTCCGTTCTTACACGTATATATTCCGTTCTTACACATATATATTCCGTTTTTACACATATATTTTCCGTTCTTACACATATATATTCTGTTCTTACACATATATATCCCGTTCTTACACGTATACATTCCTTTCTTACACATATATAATTAGTTCTTACACATATATATTCAGTTCTTACGCATATATATTCAGTTCTCACACATATATATTCAGCTCTTACATATATATATTCAGTTCTTACACATATATATTCAGTTCTTACAAATACATATTCCGTTCTTACACAAACATATTCCGTTCTTACACGTACATATTCCGTACTTACGCATATATATTCCGTTCTTACTCATATATGTTCAGTTCTTACACATATATTTTCCGTTCTAACGCATATATATTCCGTTCTTACACATATATATTCCGTTCTTACACGTATATATTCCGTTCTTACACATATATATTCCGTTTTTACATATATATTCCGTTCTTATACATATATATTCAGCTCTTACGCATATATATTCACTTCTTACACATATATATTCCGTTCTTACACATATATTCCGTTCTTACACATACATATTCCGTTCTTAAAAATATATATTCCGTTCTTACGCATATATATTCCGTTCTTACACATATATATTCAGTTCTTACACATATATATTCAGTTTTTACACATATATATTCAGTTCTTACACATATATATTCAGTTCTTACACATATATATTTAGTTCTTACACATATATATTCACTTCTTACACATATATATTTCGTTCTTACACATATATTCCGTTCTTACACATACATATTCCGTTCTTAAAAATATATATTCCGTTCTTACGCATATATATTCCGTTCTTACACATATATATTCAGTTCTTACGCATATATGTTCAGTTCTTACGCATATATGTTCAGTTATTACGCATATATATTCAGTTCGTACGCATATATGTTCAGTTCTTACGCATATATATTCAGTTCTAACGCGTATATATTCAGTTCTTACGCATATATATTCAGTTCTTACGCATATATGTTCAGTTATTAAGCATATATGTTCAGTTCTTACACATATATGTTCAGTTCTTACGCATATTTATTCTCTTCTTGCGCATATATATTCAGTTCTTACGCATATATATTCAGTTCTTACGCCTATATATTCAGTTCTTACACATATATATATAGCTCTTACACATATATATTCAGTTCTTAAACATATATATTCAGTTCTTACAAATATATATTCCGTTCTTACACATACATATTCCGTACTTACACGTACATATTCCGAACTTACGCATATATATTCCGTTCTTACGCATATATGTTCAGTTCTTACACATATATTTTCCGTTCTAACGCATATATATTCCGTTATTACACATATATATTCCGTTCTTACACGTATATATTCCGTTCTTACACGTATATATTCCGTTCTTACACATATATATTCCGTTTTTACACATATATATTCTGTTCTTACACATATATATCCCGTTCTTACACGTATATATTCCGTTCTTACACATATATAATTAGCTCTTACACATACATTTAGTTCTTACAAATATATATTCACTTCTTACACATATATATTCCGTTCTTACACATATATATTCCGTTCTTACACATAAATATTCCGTTCTTACACATATATTTTCCGTTCTTACACATATATATTCCAGTCTTACGCATATATATTCCGTTCTTACGCATATATATTCCGTCCTTTCGCATATATATTCAGTTCTTACGCATATATATTCAGTTCTTACACATATATATTCAGTTTTACGCATATATATTCAGTTCTTACGCATATATATTCAGTTCTTACGCATATATATTCAGTTCTTTCGCATATATATTCAGTTCTTACAGATATATAGTCAGTTCTTACACATATATCTTCCGTTCTTACACATATATATTCCGTTCTTACACATATATTCAGTTATTACGCATATATATTCAGTTCTTACACATATATATTCAGTTCTTACACATATATATTCAGTTCTTACACATATATATTTAGTTCTTACACATATATAATCACTTCTTACACATATATATTCCGTTCTTACACATATATATTCCGTTCTTACACATATATATTCCGTTCTTACACATATATATTCCGTTCTTACGCATATATATTCCGTTCTTACGCATAAATATTCAGTTCTTACGCATATATATTCCGTTCTTTCGTATATATATTCAGTTCTTACGCATATATATTCAGTTCTTACACATATATATTCAGTTCTTACACATATATAATTAGTTCTTACGCATATATATTCCATTCTTACACATATATATTCCTTTCTTACGCATATATATTCTTACACATATATTCCGTTCTTACACATATATATTCAGTTCTTAGAGATATATATTCCGTTCTTACATATATATATTCCGTTCTTACGCATATATATTCAGT
>JAWPHD010022620.1:0-24556 GCA_037043455.1 Cyrtodaria siliqua | reverse complement strand
TAGACGGCCACTTTGAATGATGACGTCATGATCGGGGGGCCTTTTAACATTATATGGAATAAGTGACATAGAATGATCTGTTAAAGCAAGAAAATCACTGCACATGTGGAAGAAATGTTATACAATTTATACATTTACATCTGGATATTTAGTTTTTTTAACAATTTGCAGTGATTGTTTTGCTCTTAATATATTTTGTCATATGTCATTTATAATTAAACGGCGCGTTGACGTCATCGTTCCATGATGGCCGCCTCCATTATTATGTTGTTTGCAAATTTTCTATCTCGGTCATATCTGCTGTATTTTTCATGGCATTTTTATATTTCTTCAGTTTTTTCGAGTTTTAAAATAATCCTGTTTTAAAAAGAGTGCATCAACCCCTTAAAAACTACTTATGGAACTGTAATGAACTTCGCACAATTGATAAAGGCAATGAGATGGAAGTGCAGAGTGCAAGAGAATTGTAACTTCCGTTTAAATTGGAGGTATTGTCCTTTGTAATATATATAGTTTTAGTCCAGAGCATTACTCCAAAATCATTACAATGCGAGTGAAAGAAACCATCACAATGATTAAAGGCAGTTATAGGAGTGAAACAATCCATATGATGATTAAGACATTTCGGAGAGCATCGTTTTGTGTGAAACAACTACCATTAGTGGCTATCATATTGTCTTTAAAAAGATTGATTGCTACTATACACAGGCATAACCACGGGGTCCACAGACACGACCGTTTGCGTGGATTGATGGGTGGAGTCGAAGGGCTTTATTTTCTTAAAATCTTGTCCAGTTTGGTTGTTTGTTTGTACTTGTGTTTTTACGTCATTTTCAACACATGTAAGGTTATATATGAAAGATCAATATTTTTGTGGTAGAGGCAGACCACCACTATTCTAGCGGTAGAACCTGTACTGTACACCTCATGTCATCCGAATTGACACTTCCGCACTTAAAAGGTCGAGCTCCCATTGGTTTCATTCGCTCCAACCCGCAGCAGGTGAGAGACTGGTAAAAAAACACATGTATGTTTGTCACCTGTTAAGATGGTATGTGGCGTACGGAATATAATCATTGCTAAAGCGTTTTTTTTTATGATAGATGGGGACTCATGGGTTTTAAAAATTGGATGGAGACCCGAGTGGCATTTGATGGGGAGGATACAACCGAAACAACATTGATGGGGTTGGACATGTTTTCCGTTTTTCTACGAGTGAGTGTGGTAATCCACCACCCATCTCGTCGCTTCCCCCCCCCCCCCCACCCCCTCCACCCTCCAAAAAAGGTTAAGGCGGGGTGACTGGGGGTGGTCTTAGGTGGAGACTGACCTTAACGCATTACAAGTACTATTTTCATATCTAATTGTTAATTGAAAATAGGTATATTCATTTTGGATGTTTTTTTGGGGAGGGGTCAGTCGTTCCACGCATCACATTTTTTTTAGGTTTTGTGTGTATGTTTCTGTGGTGTACAGAAAGCGTGTGACTCACCCTCTACAATAAATTCAGTTTTTCAATAGTATGTGCAGCGAGCCTCTTTAATTAAATGTCTGCATATTCTATGGCCCAGTATGCACCTTTTTAGCTCGACTATTCGAAGATAAGAGAGCCCCTTAAGTAATCACAACGGGGTCGGCATCGGCGTCGTGCGTCACACCATCAAGGTTTGCGTCGTAAGCTGTGTTTACAAGTCTATATCTCTTACGTTTCTTATCCTACCACAACTAAATTTGCTTTCATGGGCTTCCTTGTGCATTATCGTAAGGGCTGCTTAAGTAATTTTTGGTTCCTGTAACCCCTGGGCACCCATGGAACCCAATTCTGATAACCCTTTAAATAAGTCTGTTTCACATCCAAATTTTGCGTGTAAGCTGTGTTTTACAGGTCTATATCTCTTACATTTTTTTGCTCTAGCTGAACAAAATCTTTGGAAATTGGTTTCCTTATAGTATGTTGTAATGGGTTGGATAAGTAATTTTGTCTTCTGCAAATTCTCACCCCTCACCCCGCCCCAGACTTGAAACTTTTTTCTTTTTTTATTTACATATTTCTGTGTTGCTTTTGTCAATTCTTACACATACATGTTGCAAAACTCCCGCACCCCCCCGCCAACACCCCCTCCCCCCCCCCCCGCCTCTCACCCCATCCCACCCCACCCACCACCCCCCCACACTTGAATTTTTTTTTTCTTCATATTACTGTGTTGTTTTAGTGTCAATTCTACACATATATGTTGCAACCTCCCTGCCCCCACCCACCACTCCACCCTCCACCTCTCACCCCATCAACCACCCACCCCCCCAACCCGCCCCAGACTTGAATTTTTTGTAATTATTTTTTTTTTACATATTTCTGCTGTTGCTTTTGTCGTCGCGAACTTAAACATATATGTTGCAACCCCTCCCCGCCCCCCCCACCCCCCCTCCCACCCCTGCCATCTCACCCCATCACTCACCCCACCCACCACGCCCCACATTTTTATTGTTATTTTTTTTATATATTTCTTTGTTGTTTTAGTCAATTCTTACACACATATGTTGCCCGCTCCCCCCTCCTCAGACCCCAAACGCACTCCTGCTCTCACCCCATTAACCCCACCCCCACCCCGCCCCAGACTTGAAACTTTTTTTTTTTTTTTTTACATATTTTCTTTGTTGTTTTAGTCAATTTTTACACATATATGTTGCCCCATCCCCACCCCCACTCCTGCCCTCTCAACCCTCACCCCCGCTCCAAACCACCCCCACCCCCTCCCCCACCCCACCCCCCACTTGAAACTATTATATTTTTTCTTACATATTTCTGTGTTGCTTTTGTCAATTCTTAGACATATATGTTGCAACCCCCTCACCCCCCACCCCTCTAAACCCATCAACCCCCCCCCCCCCATCCGCCCCACACTTGGAACTTGTTTTTTTTTTATTTTTGACATATTTTCTTTGTTGTTTAGTCAATTCTTACACACATATGTTGCCCCCTCCCCCCCACCCAACCCACTCCGCCTCTCCCCCCCCGCTCCCCCCTCCCAAACCCCCACTTGAAAATCTATTTTTTTTTTTTTTTTTTTTTACATATTTCTGTTGTTTAGTCAATTCTTACACATATATGTTGCAACCTTACCCGCCCCCCCCCCCCCCCCCCCACGCACCCCACCCCGCCTCTCACTCCCCCTTCACACTTGAAACTTTCTTTTTTTTTTCAAATATCTTCGGTTTGTTTTAGTCAATTCTTACTAGAAAGAAAACGACAGTATCGATCAGTTATTGTTGTGGGCATTTCCGCCTAGTCATTTTTACTGTTAGTAAGGAGTTACTTCTCTTAGGCACATTACGTCATACCGTTATATAATAATAACGTTGAGAAAACCCCTTGACGCTTTGAGCCACTATGAAAGTTGATTTTAAAGGCGCGCTTGCTATTTTAAAGCATGGCTACGGGCAACCGATAAGTTGTTGAAACAACGTGTTGACAGAATACATGGCATTAGCTTGATACATAATCACGATAGCCTTTCAAAATTGACTGAATTGAAAGTATCGGCGTAAAAACCGCTCTATTTTTGCATGTTTTATGCTCGATTTAAAAGTATTGAACAATTCTTTTGTTATTTTCTTTGTGTTATCACATTCGTTTCATTCGTATTAAAAAAATCAAATCGGGGATGATTTGGGAATAATAACTCCATATCTCAGGATATCGATTTTCAACCATTTTTTAGATCATTTCAAGCCGACAAAATGGCGGATTTTCAGGTTTATTCAAACAGGTACTCGGGAGGGAACTATTTTTGATGTTGTTATGCTGTCGTCAACGGAGCTACCTGGCGTAGGAAAATGACGGTCTGCTGCTGGACTGGTAATCAAGGACGTACTGTTGTTCAGTGACCTTGCGCTTACCAATCTCTGTTAAAAAAATATTGAGATAAAAAATGACAAGAAATTGTTGTGGAGTTGGAACCCGGAATTCGTCAAACTAACAAATGTCAAATAATATGACATTAAAAGGAAGAAATAAAACAAATCGACCAATTTGTTTTAATTGTGTTCGAAATGTTTTATAAAGTATTGGACGTATAAGGTCAGTTGAATTGATAGATCTAACAAGGTTTGCGTAATTTCGTTTGAAATGCTTTGTTCGTGATGAAGATATAATTTTTAAAATTGTGTTAATTTATTTTGAATTTGTAAATAATGCCCGAACAATTCGATCATTCATGTGGAGATATATACCAGTCCCCATTCATGCAACCACTCGTCCAACTTAACCTTTTACAGTTCGCCACTATGCTTTCCTCTTTAATTGTACGATGACCGGACGGGCTGTGGACCCTATGACGACGCCTACCTAAAGCCCATTGGGACGTTGGCGTTTGATGTTTGTTCATGATCTTTCTTGTCGTGCCCTTAATGGTTTATTCTCTTACTGCTCTGGCTTCTGCAAAGTCATTGAGTACCTTCATTGTGGCTTTCTAGGCTATTGTTTTTTTGTATTATATTTACACTAGCATATTTGTGTTTTACTTATATTGCCTATTGATGCTGCCTTGTTGGTTAGAGATTAGATCATGTCGGGGATTTCTTTATTTACACTGTCCTGTTTTAATGGGATGACAGTAGGGTAAGTGTGAGGTTTGGTGCACCCTATAACCGGTTTAAACCCCCAGTGGCCTACTTTGCCACTGACCGTTCCAAGGCGGTAGCCCTATTGTCAACCCTTTTTGTGTTTGTGATGTCGTTTGCATTTATTATTGCTTTTGCCTTCTTGTTTGTCTGTTTGCGTGTTTGTTTCTGTGTTTTGTGGTTTACTGTCCTCCTTGAATGCTACTTTCCCTGTCCGATCTTTTTATATTTCTTTAAATTCTATACAGTTATTACGCCGATGTGATTGCATCATTACACATAACAAGCACGTGGTGGGCGGAGTTAGCAGTGTCACTTTAACAAAATAAGTGCAATTGCTCACATACAGCAGGAGGAGGGATAAGTAGTATAGATAGAAGCGGTATAGGCGCAGTTTCCCCATCGCGGGAACGAGAAAAACTAATGAAATATGCCAGTGGAGACTCAGGCGTAACTCTCATTCGCACCAAGATCTAAATGTAAGTCACGCCTAAATCAACACCAACATATTTCAACAGGTTTCTCAAGCACCCCGCTGAGGGAAACTCGCCCCATACCGCTACTATCTATACTACTAATCAATCCGGTTGTCATTTTAATAACATAACATTTGCAACTCGTTAAGCAAAGTCAGGCGGAACCGGGCAGTAGTCTTCATCATCGCTCTGCATAGTTCAAGATATTATTTAATATTTTCAATATCCTTGAATGGAATCCAACTATTGAAGTCCTCATTGTAACCCTTCCATTTAATCAACGCATGTTTCTTTTTGTAATCAACGCATGTTTCTTTTTGTAATCTCGTCGTATTACTTTTTCAATCCTGAATATTTTTTGCTTTGCTTTTATCATTTCTAATTCATAAAAGCTTTCGTTGTTTGAATCTTTTATTTTGTATGTCACAGGATTTGTGTTTTGAATTTCATCAACAACAAATATTTCTTCAGTCCAATTTGGGGTATAACCTTTCTCAAACGTTCTTTTATATTTGCTGATTCTGACATTATCACCGATTTTAAACTTTGGCTTAATTTGATTACTTCTCATTTTTCCATACACGTTGAAATATACCGTTCCTTTATTCTTTTCATTACTAGCTTCAGTCGGTGTCATTTTAATACTCCGATGTTTTGTATTATTGTATTTATCAACCATCATATCTAGCACATCTAAATATATGTTTGTATTGTTTGCTGTGAAATATTTCCACATCCTCTCTTTTAATGTTCTATTAAATCGTTCAATTACTACAGCTTTTCCGAAATTAAAAGTGTGATACATTTTGATATTATTATCATCAAGAAATTGCTTAAACGTCTTGTTGTGAAATTCCACACCTTGATCAACCCACAACAATTTACACTGTCTTCCTGTACTGATTATATGTTTGAACGATTTGGTTATTTCTAAACCAGTTTCATTTGGAACGGGGGCAGCCAAGCAAATTTACTAAACAAATCAATAACAGTATGCAAGTATTTAGTACCTTTATTATATTTTGAAAACGATTGCATGTCAACCAAGTCAGCAGACCATATTTTATCAATTTCATTAACAATCACACGGCATGAGTGAACTTTCTTCGTATAGGCTGAAGAAGTTCATCTGCTAACTTGTCAGACCATTTCAACGCCTTTTCTCGTTTTTTGGCTCTCCAAGTCCTAGTTTATATTTTGCACTAATTACAGGGTTGACTAACACATTCTTAGCAATTTCTCCAATAGTTTTAGACTTGCTCGATTTCAAACCAGTAAGCTTGTTTTTATCACACATCGATTTATTACTAGGATTTTCATCATAACTAATATCATGATCTTTGCAAACAGCATCTAATTCATTTGAAGGTTCTCCACTATCAAGCGGATTACCGGGACCGCAATATTTATAACCAGGAAGTGTTAGCCCTTTTTTGGGTAGCAAAGGGAGCAAAGCTTCATGAATATCAATATTTCCACCTTCTGTGTTTTTAACAAACTTTGTTTTAGTAATACCACAAGACACACAAGTTGCTCTTAACATTTTTCTACCATTTTTTGCTAAAACATACTTAGGAACATCATTTTCAGTAAACTTTTTTTCTTTTATGCAGTATCTCATATATAATATGATTAGATTAAACTTCATTTACAAAATATGATTTGATAATATTTTCATTTTCTGTTGGTTTGTATGGTTTTAATAATTTGTAAAGAATATCGTACACACTATTTCCTTCTTGCAACTTTTTGACAAAGTACAAACAGAAATATCCGCACAAGACACTTGTTTTATCTTGATATTGAATGGTGTTGTATTTTATATTAGGTATGTACGCCCTTTTGGCGGGCTCAAGCCAAACGGATCGAAGTAATAATTATCATAGTAACAAGTCCAGTGTGTACCAGGTCCAATATAATCATCAAGATTAATAATACCACATTCTTGTTTATTTTGTTTTGCCGGTTATTTGTTTTTGCTAAACACTCCCAGGAATTTTTTGTATACCTAGCTGCTTGACCCATTTTATTATATCTAAGTAAGAGATATGTTTATTTTTAATTTTTCTTTTTTTTTTACGAACGGGATACTTCTTTATGGTCTGATTTGCGAGTCTACTTGTAAACCTTTTCCACGATCAACTCTTAGTCCTTTTCCTTTTCTACCCACTTGCAAACCTTTTCCAGTTAAGCCACTAATAAGAGATCCAATCAATGGAATTTCTAATGATGCAAGCATTCCAAGAAATCCTCCATCTTGTTGTTGCTGCTTTGTCAGCTTAATAGGACAACAACCTTTCGACTTTATCATCTTGTTTCTTTGTGCAAGTGTTAATTTATTTGATCCGAGAAGTGCTTGTTTTGTGCCACTAGGAATAGTTACCATCCCATTTCCGAATAGTTTACCAATTCCAGTACTTGCTAAGTCACTTAATGCTCCTGTTGCTTGTTGTGCTAATACTTTCGGAACAAATTTTGCAACTGTTGGTAATATTGTTTTAGTCAAACAAACCAGCTAATGCACCTAAAAAGCCACCATTCTTAGACTGAGATCTCATTTGTGATTTTGATATATTTATGTCTAATCCCTGCCCACCAGATTAGACTTGTTAATATTGTTAATCTGGGAGGCTGTAAGTAGCAAAGGAAAGTTTCCAGTTAGTTGGTTATTTTTTAGCCTGAGCGTTAATTCACTTTTGTTTTCATATGCTTTTGCCAGACTTTGTTTCTGGCCGTCTGATAAATTTACTGAATAATTTACGTAAGTCATATATATTATAAGTTAGATTAAACAATAACTAGTTCATTCCCGACAGTATCAATAACAACATCTTCCTCATATAGAACCAGAGTATAAACTTTATATCGAGCAGTAGGAGGTATATTTAATTTATATCTCAGATTTAGTTGTTTGGGATCAATACTGACTTCATTTTCCTTGTAACTCAAATCGAAATATATCATTCCGAAAAGAGTTTTAAAATTGCTCACGTTTATTAAAGTTCTAGTGTTTTTATCATCTTGCTTGTAAGAATATTTTTTTTTTTTTGAATATTCTTATGATATTAGCATAACTATATTCGGTTTCTGGATAATAAACTCCATTTCCAACTTCAACTCTAGCTGATTGTAAATATCAATTAGTATTAGCAGCATTTACCTTAAACGTATCCAAAAGATGAGGATTTTGTGTTTGAGAAGAACTCTTGTCAGCCCTTTGCAAATAAACAAACACATGTTTGGGATTTTTAACACCAGCCGTTATTCTAAATACGGATTCAGTTGCTTCATAACCTCCGCTCTCTTGTATCATTTCATGGAGGTAAGTCCATCTTGTTGATGTCATATGATTTGTCATTACATAACTTAAACCATGTGAGTTAAATATCATTCTGGGTATCCACAAAACTAATTCATTAATAACTACCCGGCCATCATCACCACCTGCTTTGAAAATTAGCACATTATCATCTGTTAGTTGCAAGCTGATTTGAATCTGACTAGGAGGAAGCATGTTTGTTTCCAAACCCTCAAAGACGGAATATTTGTTTAATGGAATTATAGAATCAACCTTTTGATTAGTTATGATTAAAGCATGGCGAGCTGCAAATCCTAAATTATAACCAGCTTGATCATCTCGAGATTCTGCCACAGCCGTGATATCTAAATAAAAGTATTCGTTTGTTCCGGTTGTCTTTACATAATCTTCAGAAATTTCAAGCAAGCTTTTGACATTAACAAATCTGTGAAGATTATTTCCATCGTAAACTATTTTTTCCATTTTGCTTTACTTGCATTTGATCGATCGTTAATCAGAGCAATTTCATCGCCGACTGCGAAATTGGCTCCATCAGCAAGTTTGTTTACTTGAAAACTGATTTCAAAATATGTGTTATACCAATCAAAGTAAGAACTTCTATCATTTAGTGTAAACTGATAACCACTTTTCATTTGTCTGGTATTATTTCCTGGTTGTGTTATAGGAGTATCTAACTGAATAGGTACATGTTCATATCTAGTATTATATTGATTACTTCGAAACATCTATGTATACTAGTAATTAGATTATTTTCATAATTAATCGATTAATTCTTGCATGAATATTTTTGGTTCCTCTTCCGGATAGTAATCTGTTAATTTTTGTATTTACATCTTCTTCAATTACATTATCATCCGCAACTTTAGCTGCATCTTTTGTGGCAGCTTTTGTAAGTTCTTTTAAAATTATATCACCTTTTGGTTTAGGATTAATAAATGAAACTAACTTATCAGCAGCCATGTTTCCTACTTCATCTCCACGTTTTTTAGAACCACTTTCTAAAATTTGTTTTCCAGCAGTGTCTAATGCTTTCTTACCTGCTGTTTTCACAGATTCACTAAATATCTTTGATCCGACTTTTGAAAAAATGTCAAATATGCCAGCTCCGGTTAATCGATCAACTTGAGTATATGTTCCCGTACTAGTGTCATAAACATTTTTTAAACGTGCCATATAACTTATGTTACATTAATTCCTTCAAAACAAAACGGAATGATGTGTAGACACCATTAAGATTAATAATCTTACCAGAGAAATCGGTTATGTAAATATTAATACTGTTAATGATCGTTTTGTTTACTTCACAGAACCCGACTCTTATCGGTTCGTCTTTGAAAGGATATGATCTCGTAAGATCAGCTGTGCTTATTTCATAAATGACATCCCCGTATGATCCATCAACAATAGAATTACTTATCAAATCACAATGGATGTACAATGTATCGATAGAATTTGTTATGTTTGGTGTCACAGTTCCAAATTTAGTTTCTCTGATAACTGCATCTTTGTCAAACCCAACCAAAGTGTGAAAGTTTGATACTCTCAAATCAAGCATGAAATGATTATGGATGGTAACCAAACATTTGAAACTTGATAAATCAAACTAAATTTTATTGGGACAGGCGAGTCATCGATTAAATCAGTGTTTACAGTCAATGTTTCTTTTATGTAATTATCGATATCAGCATAACTGTAATTTCCATTTGTAAAAATAATACTTTTCCAATCTGTTCCATTGTGATACCTTATTACTTTGTTATTAAAATCCTCACTAATATTGTACAATGAGTAAGTCATGGAATTAATCTTATCAAGTCCGATGCCATACTGTTTGTTCTTACCGAATATTAATGGTCTGCCAAATACAGTTGTAAAATTACTCTGTGTGTTTGAGCTATTAATTATTGACGCTTTTTCTGATGATAATACAATTTTTTGTTCCATATAATACATGTATAGGATGGATAAATTTTATTAATACTAATTATTCCGGGTTGTAAAATAGTTTATAACTTGATTTTTCAAAATTGAAAACTTGTAATGTCGCGCTCTGTAACCGCGCTGAGCGAAATATAATGCAATGGCCTGAGATATAATTCAAATGTTTCTTTTAATATTCGTTTGCCATTTTCTATTACCGGGTAAAGATACTTGTTATCGGTCCCATTTAATACTTCAAGAAAGAATCGTTTTACATCTGCTCCTGTATAAGTAAAATCTATTTCAAATACATAAAGGCCTTCTTTAGGAATTTCTAAATAATTCCCAAGTCTTTTTTTTAATATTCTTTACCTTTTTTAAGTGAATCGGCTCCACAAGTAAACGCTCCGAGAAAACTATCTCGTTTGGTTCTTTCAAGTGGTTTTCGTGTCGGGTACGACGGATAACCAACGCTATCTTGAATAATACTTATTCCGTCTATTGTAGCTTCAAGAATTAGAATCCGACTTAAATAGTCTTCTTTTACTTTCAACCCATTAATTATACCAAGAACTGCTGTGTGTCGACAATCAGACTTTTGATTAAACTGTTTCAATAAAGCTATTTCACCATCAAACGCTTTGCTCCTTTCATCCTGGGCAGCTTTCAGTTGCTTCGAAGCGTCATCAATAGCAGTCTCAAGTTTATCAGTGTCAACGAGTTTGCTCAAAGCAGTCTCTAGCGACTTACCATCAACCATTTTCTTTTTGATATCTTCAAATTCTTTGTTGATATCGTCGACGTTAGTGGTTGTCTGCTCATGTAATATTTTAATTTGAGTTATTTCGGTAGTAAAAGCAGTTCTCATTTGTTTTGAAGCATCAGCAATAGCAGTTTCAAGTTCATTATTGTCAACCATTAGTTTGCAGATTTCCCCGATCCGTGTATTAATATGTTGAACACCAGCTCTTATTTGTTCACTTAATTTCTTGTAGTTTTTGCTATCTTCTAATCCGCTTTCTTTCTTTTCTAGCTCTTTCAAAGCATCACTCAAAAGTTTTATTTCATCTTTCAATCCGTTTTGAATTTCAATCATTTTCTCACGGTTTGCTTGTAACTTTGTTTGTATCAGACTTAGTTTATCTTCAGCACCTGTTGTCAAATTTTTTTATCATGTCTGGAATTTTATCAATATTATAATCACGTATGATTCTTGTTATTCTTCTTTGACAATATTGCCTTGCTATCGCATCATCTGCTTTTTCCGGATTGCCTACATTGATAATTTTATTTTTACTCATGTCAAGATCACTTCTCAAAACATTTTCCTGGTTTCTACCCTTGTGAAGATAATTAACCAAATGTTTTTGTTTTACATACTCAGACAGCACAATACCAAAATTTGTAATATTAACACTGCCAGTAGTAACTTCCTCGCCAAGAGCATTAAAAAGCCCCATTATATATAATATGATTAGATTAAATATAACCAGTGAAGTTACGTTTTACTTTCTAGGGCGATCTAGATACAGAAAGTCATGCTGCTTGTCAGTCGCTTTTCTGTACTGCTCGTTGCTGACATCTTGTTCTTTGGAAAGCATACCCAGCTCGCGATTAACCGGAGTTGCAAAGAAGATGAAATGAGAACAGTTCAAACGAATGTCTTTGGGAGTTTTGTAATAAGATTGAGATAAATAAATTGCACAACTATTGTTGTGTCTTCCCTGGATGAAATAATTAATAATATCGTTTTGATTGCGTTCGCAAACATAATCGTCGAAAATGACTATCTTTTCAGTATCTGAATCTGAAGTATCCACAGGGATAACTTGATCATTTGAACATTCTAATATAAATTCAACCGAACTTTTATTCTTTTTTGCTATCTTTTCAAGTTTTTGTGACAACACCTGATACTTACACTGCTCAAAACAAATAAATCTTGTCGTAATAAACTAAAGGTTGCAGCAACATGTGAACTAATGTGTTTGTCTTGCCAGAACCTGAATTACCGCAAATTAACATTCTAAAAGAACAGTCTGGCATAAAATTCCATAGTTGTTTAAAATTACCGTTTTCTGTTTTCATATCATAGTTTGGAATTTGCTTTATAATAATGCTTGGATAATACTCGTCTTAACTTATTTTAATTTATCTTATTTTAATCTAACTTATATTATTACATGAGCTTGTTAAAGAATACGAGAATAAAGTTATCCGAAAAAGACTAGAAAAAGGAGCTAGTCGTGATTTGTACACAGAAGTATTTAAACCTGTAACTAGCGAAATAACAGAGCAAACAAGACGGCTAGCTGAATATTTGATTACCCTTCCGGAAATACGTCAACAGTTGGCTCTACACCCCAAGGCAATACGTCCGCAATTACTTGCCCCACCTGATCGTGGAGCTATAGGACCACCACCGCCGCCGGAACCACCACCACCGCCGCTACTACCACCACCACCACCGTCGCCGCTACTACCACCGCTACTACCACCACATGTTAAAAATCCAGCTGCCAAGAAAACCGCGGATCCTAAACTATCGCCGGCTAGTTACCGGGAGGAACTGGAGCAGGCAGTAAAGGGACCAAAATTAAGAAGTGCTTCGGACAGAGTGCTAAGGTCAAAAGCTGCCGAACCCGAGACAGACCTATTTGCAAAAAAAACGTGCATCATTTAATCCCGAGGCAGAAAATAAAATGGAAGAATGGGAAGAAGAAGAACTAGCTGCGAGGCCTAAGGAACCCAAACAGGCGTATGATATTGACTTGGACGCTGGTATGAATAAAGAATTACTTGATAAGTATAACTTGCCGTTGCCAACTGAAATACCAGGTATTATGGAAGGAAGAGCTCAATATGTTAGACATGTTGACAGGGCTGATATAATATATAAGAACATGATGCTTGAGATAAATGGTCTAAGGACACGAATAAACAACCTCAGCGAAGAAAAACTCCTGGAGGGATGGCGTAAGGCAAATACGAGTGCGACTCAATCTAAATATTCAAAATTACTCAAGGACCCCGATCTCGTCAGACAACAAAAGGCTCCACTTACAAAAGAACATGATAAACAAGTAGCTGAGGCAAATGCTTTGGATTTTTACATAGAGAGGTTACCTGAGCGGATTCGAGCAGCTAGTGAAACTGCACAAAAGACTGGCAAAGGGATACAATAAAAATGAAATTCCTACAAAGTCGGCAAAGATGGCCACTATGGAGTGTTACAAATTGATTTGCCCAAGATTGTCGGTCATCACAAACTTATTGCCAAACTAGGAGAAGCAGTTGTGCTAGATTTGAAAGTGGATGATGATTTTATTGACTTGATAACAAAGCGTTACAATAATAAAAAAACGTATTCAAAGCTGTCTCAGAATGCTTTTAAGGAACTAACAAAATTATCTGGTTTACCAATTCACAATAGTTCTTCAAAGTTCAAGAAGATTTTAGGAGGTTGTGTTGAATATTACAATAGTCCTAATGATTTGATAGGTGATCTAGAGTTAGTATGCGGGAGTATCGAATCAGGAAATAATAGCCCACGGCTGATAAATAAAGGTATTAGCATAATCGATGAATTATTAAAAATAGGTAAAATATCACCCAAAGAACACGAGCAACTATTTTCTAAATATCTTAATTAAATTATTGTCTAAATGTAATTATACATGAAAACTAAAGAATAATTAATTGATCATTTGACACGACGTGTGGCTGCATACAGACGTAGCTATAAATTGTGCGGTATTATAAACACAACATTACAAATTGTTAGTGGGATAATTGGTTGTACTGCCGTATTGGCATTGATTCCGGCAATTCCTGTTTTCGTGGCTGCAGTCGGTGCAGTTCCTCCAGTAGTTGCTGTTCTAGCAAGTAAAACAAGAATAGCAGAACAAAAGACTTTGTTAAAAACACATCATAGAAGTTTTAAACAACTTTTATCATATGTCCAAACAACCACAGGACTAGAAAATGACGAAGAGATAATAAGGAATGTCTTTAATAAAATATTAGAGATTCAAAAGAATGATAATTTCACAGAACCTTTGGAAATGAAAAGGTTCAAGCTTAATGTACATTAAGCTATAAGAGATGCTCCTACGGAGCATCTCTTCAAGTTAAACGATCATGGCATTCAGTCGTTATTCTTGTCTGACTTGTTTCCATATCCTATCGTATATTTCTCTGGTTGATTTTGTTTTAATCGGTTTTGTTTCTTTTTCTATTTTTAATATTTTAAATATTTTCTGAAAAATGTATTTTTTCCAAAATCTTTACAATTTTGTAAAACAAATCTTCAAATATTTGTCTATTTTTAGAAGACAAATCATATTCTACCAAGTATTTATCCAAATGGTACTTTCTGTGGTAAATAGTTTTCTTTCGGCTGTAATTGTAACCTGCAATAAAATTGTAACCGTTGTTTGTGTCACACTTAAGACAAATGCGTTCGTTATCGAAAACTTCACAAGTATCATTACAATTCACACATGCGTAAGTACACTTGTAACACAGTTTGGCTCTGGTACAATATTTGCAAAGCTTCTTTTTATTAGTCATGTAAAATAAGATGCAATCTGAGCACACCTCAGGAGGATCAATAATATCTAAAACTCTTTCACAGTATGTGCAATTCATTATATTATAATATATCATTATATTTTTAAAATATAGGCTTAAAGAAATATTATCTTATGTAATTATATAAATGGAACGTATAGAAAAGAAAATCAAAAACTTCAAGGAAGATCAAAAACGTATAGAAATTGAAATCAACGACTTTAAGGAAGATCAAACGGAACACGCAAAAACGATTGATTTTGAAGATATGAATAAACTTGAAAAAGGGTTAATAATGTTTTCAAACTTTCAAGATTTGACAGGAAGAATCATAACAATGGTAAAACAACTAAAACTGTCATATAAAATAAAAAAGAGATATAAACAAACTGCGTGCTTTTTGTAAAAAACAAATTTCAGAGGCAACCAGTTGCCAACCAAAAATATACAATGTTTCTTTTATTGCCCGCTATGATATTTTACTTGAGCAAGGAATTGAAATTATTATGTATGGTTGATTAAAATAATATAATCTTTAATATATGAGTATTTACAGTTATGCGGAAGAAGAAAGAAAACATTTTGAAGAGGAACAGAAGGTTTATGAGAAAGTAGCTGCTTACGAGCAGGCTCTTTTAACCAAGACACATGAACTTATCAAACAGTTTGAGACAGTTCACATGCAACGATTGTCAGATGATATTGTAGCTTTTAAAAAAAATTGGGCAATAAAAACTGAGATTTAGTGTAATGATGCTGTAAAGCCTCTCACAGATCTAGCAGAAAAAGAAATTAAGATTTTTAATGAAACACAATTAAAAGTAATGTTGAGATGTTCAGAGATAATCTAATCGGCAATCTAGAAAAACCTCATGTGATTAATACTGATATCGGATGTTATGAAGACTTAGAAACGTTTGTCAAACGTTTAAAAAAAATGAGTGATGCAGAAGTTTTTGATAAAGACGAGTTTATAAAGTATTGCAAATATAGGATAAAAATAAAATCACTGGCGGCTGGAGGTGATCTTGAAACTGTTGATTTTGATAGATACTGCAAATATCATGTAAAAATAAGTCAGATGGTAGATAATAGAATTCTTAAAGAAAAATGCTTTCGGAGATACTTAGACATTCTCCTGGATAATGAAATAGATGCTCTCTTGGATGAGGTTACTAACGAGGACACATATTTATGAGGTTACTGATGAGGATACCGATGAGGAGGCCGACGAGGATCTCGATGAGGACGTTGATGAGGGCGAAAATATTAAATAAAAGAATGTTATTTAATTAATTAATTAATTAATTAATTAATTAATTAATATAGGGGCTTAAAGAAATAATCTCATGTAATATTATATAATGAGTATTTGAGAAATTGAAACATCCCCAAAACAGTATAGCAAGGTTTTTAAAGTAAATGTTGTCAGTAATGATCCGCTCAGACAACTACAAAAAACACAATCAAGAGTTGTGAACTTTCTTGAACAAGAACTAAGAAAAACAGGTGGATTTAAATTAAGCATTGATGTAAAACTTACTTTTAAAAAACGAGTATCGGGTGATAGAGGAGGTTTTGATTGTGTATACAAATCAGCTTACTTTGCTTCAAAGTCTGTAATAATATTAAACAAAAATCAAATATCAGAAGCATTAGACAAAGCACAGGAAGAAATTATAAACAGAATTGGAAATTGGATTCAGTTGGGAAGTGGTTGGGTCTATTGAATCACTGGATGCCCATTACATAAATCGAATAAAGTATAAGCCTTTACGGGGTAGCTCTTATTTGGATTTACCAAAAGAACTGCAACATCACAAAAAAGGTTTAATACATATAAAAAATGAAAAAGATAACGAATGCTTCTGATGGTGCCATTTGGCTTATGAATTTCCTGTTGAAAAAGATCTTCAAAGAATAACAAAGTATAAAAAGCATATGGGTGATCTTGATTACAAAGGAATTACATTTCCTGTTACTATCAAACAAATCCCAAAAATAGAAAAACAAAACAACATTTGTTTTAACATATTTGGATATGAAGATAGTCAAGTATACCCTTTGCACATATCAAAAAATAAAGCAGAAAAAACATATGATATGCTTTTAATCACCAAAGAAGAAAAAAATCATTACGTGTGGATGAAAGATTTTGACAGACTAATGTTTAGTCAAACAGCATACGAGGGGAAAAAATGGTTTTGTAAAACATGCTTGCAGTGCTTTAAATTAGAAAGAGTTCTGGAAAAACATAAGCCTGTTTGCCTTTCACTTAATGGAAAACAAGCAATACAAATGCCTGAGAAAGAGGAAAAGGTTAAGTTTAAAAATTATGACAGGCAGCTAATGGTTCCGTTTGTTATATATGCTGATTTTGAAGCAGTAACCGAAAGTATTTCTTCAGTATCAAACAATCCTAAAAAATCACATACAGAAGAATATCAAAAACATACTGTTTGCAGTTACGGGTACAAGGTTGTTTGTTGCTATGATGATCAGTATTCAAAACCAGTTGTAACGTATAGAGGACCAAATGCTGTGTACAAGTTTTTGGAAAAAATGATAGAAGAAGAAAAGTGGTGCAAGAAAACTATGAATGCAAACTTTAAAAAAGATATAGTAATGTCACAGGAAGAAGAAGCCAGGTTCCAAAAATCTAAATCATGTCATATTTGTGGTAATGGTTTTGTGACAACTCTCAAAAAAGGTGACGCGGGTTATACAGTGGCATACAAAAACTCCATAAAAAAAGTCAGGGACCATTGTCACATAACTGGGAAGTATAGGGGAAGCGCTCATGACATATGTAATATTAATTTCAGGCTGACTAGAAAAATACCTGTTGTGTTTCATAACTTGAAAGGATATGATTCTCACTTTATAAAGCAACACATCGGAAAGTTTAAACGAAACATAAATGTTATACCAAATAACATGGAAAAGTACATGGCTTTTATGTTAGGACAAAGTTTGGTGTTTATTGACAGTTTTCAGTTTATGTCTCAATCATTAGAAAATGTAGTAAAAAACATCCCTTAGTTTCAATACACCTCTCAGGAATACTTTGATGATAATCTAGAATTAATAAAAAGAAAAGGCGTTTATCCTTATGATTACATGAACAGTTTTGAACGCTTCAAGTTTACCTGATAAAGATAGCTTTTATTCTCAATTAAATGATGAGCATATTTCAGATGCAATTATGATCATGCTAAAACAATATGGAAAACATTTAAGATTAAAAATATGGGAGAATATCATGATCTGTATCTTAAGACTGATGTGCTGTTCCTGACAAATGTTTTTGAAAAATTAGAAAAATGTGCATTGAGTATTACAAATTAGATCCTTGTCATTACTTCAGTAGTCCTGGTTTAGCCTGGGATGCATGTCTTAAGATAACTGGTATCCAACTTGATTTAATAACTGATATTGATCAATATTTGTTTGTGGAAAAAGGATTAAGAGGCGGTACGAGTTATAATGCAAACAGATATTCACAGGCTAACAACAAATATATGAAAAACTATGACAAGAAAAAAGAAAGCAAGTACATTATATATCTCGATGCTAGTAACTTGTACGGATGGGCCATGTGTCAACCGTTACCTACTTGCAACTTCAAGTGGGTTGATACGTTTCAAAAAGGAAAATCAAATTACATTGTTGAGTGTGATATCAAGTATCCCGAGAAACTGCATGACTCGCATAATGATTATCCTCTTGCCCCGGAAAGTTTAAATATCAAACATGAGTGGTTGTCAGACTATTGTAAAACTTTAAAACAAAAGTTTAATTTAGGACATTGTAATGTTAATAAACTTGTTACGACGTTGAAAAATAAAGAAAAGTACGTCGTGCATTTTAGAAACTTAGAATTGTATAAAAAGCTTGGATTGGAGGTAACAAAAATACATCGAATACTGCAGTTCGACGAATCAAAGTGGTACAAAGACATTAATACTGCCAAGAGAACAGCTGGTAAAAATGCTTTTGAAAAGGATTTCTTCAAACTGATGAACAATTCATTTTTTGGTAAAACTATGGAAAATTTGAGAAAAAGAATTAATGTTAAATTGACTCACGACGAGGAGGTCCTTTTAAAATATGCGGCAAGGCCTTCATTTATTTCTTGTAAAATGTTTAATGAAAAATTATTTGCTATAAACAGAATAAAAGAACGATTAGTTTTAAATCGTCCTTGTTATGTTGGCATGTGTATTTTAGACTTGTCAAAATATTTGATGTATGATTTCCATTACAACTATATCAAAAACAAATATGATAGAAAGGCTAAGTTATTATTTACTGATACCGATTCCTTGTGTTATGAAATAAAAGCAAAAGATGTGTATGCAGACTTTTGCAAGAATAAAGAACTGTTTAATAATTGTGATTATGATCCGAAAAGTCAGTTTAATTTTAATGATAATAAAAATGTTATTGGCAAGATGAAAGATGAAACGTGCGGTATGCCTATTGTTGAATTTGTTGGGTTGCGGAGTAAACTATATTCGTATGTGCTAGATAATGAGGTTAGCGCAAAGAAATGTAAGGGCGATAAAAAGTGTGTTGTTAAAAAACTGATAGCACATGACGATTTCAAAAAGAGTTTGTTTACAGCAACAGAAGCTCACCATGAGATGAAAGTTATTAGATCACAAAAGCATAATATAAGCAGCTATGCAATAAATAAAAAAAGTTTATCAGCTTATGAAAATAAACGGTACATACTAGATAATGGGCAAGATACCTTAGCATACAAGTAAAATGATATGCGGAGTAATGATGAATCTCTTTTTGTGTTTTTTCCAATATGGCGCTAAAAAGATTTAGAGTTTTGTGACAAATTTTTGTTTTAATTAATGTTTAAAAGTACTTTTACAAATATTAAAGCAAATGTTAACGCTATTATTACTAACACAACTAATTAATCAGATTGTATTGCAGCACAATGCTAATGAGAATTACTAACTATGATAATTTAAATTTATGCAAATTTAAAAACCCTTTTTAAAGTTATGCGGTCGGTGGTATAGTATATATAGACGATCGTGTTATATATCTATCGGTTACGTGTATGCAAGTGCCGGTCACCTGGTGAAAATGACAGTTATTTGCTAACTTGTTGTAGTCTCACAATCGTGGCGCTTAGTAGATGGTATCTGTGTAGTTCCGTTTCTAGCAAACTAATATTGGGGTGCAGCTGCTAAAGAATTCTTCCCTGATATGTGTTTGCTGGTAACAGACCTTGCCAAACTTCAGGTGTATCTCTGCGTTTCATTTCGGTAGAGATATACCAAATAATGTTCTGGTTATATCTATGGAGCGAGCCAGCCCATTGAAAAGTTAAATGGATTGTGGGCTGAGCGCAGGCGAATATTTCCTAATTAAAACCAGGTGATTACATTAACGGCTGTGCACAGCTGTTTAAAATAATTCGTACAGCCGTTAATGTAAAGGCATTCGCATGACACGTGGCTTTTGCAAAAAAATATTAAAATAAACTGTAAATGTTATTAGTTGAATTGTATGAGGAGGATATTAAACATATTAAATAAGAGGTTTAAAAATAATTATATATAGTATTATTATATAATGGAACAAGAAAGATTAGAAAAGGTTTGCAAAAAACTAAACCATTTAAAAGATAAATATAGAAGAGAATTGATGAGAGGCAAGCAACTCCAAGTAAAATATGAAGTAGTTCGTGATTATTTTATGGACACCAAAAAGAGCAAAGTCAATAAGCAAAAAAGATTGCTGGTTGAAATGGATAATTATGAACGAGAGTTGGTTAAAAACAGAGAAGTGCTTCTTGAACTGAAATACAAAATAGCAAAGTGCAGGAAAATAAAATACTCCATGGTAAAAAATGATATGCAGAGCGATGATGAAGACTACTGCCCAGTTCCGTCTGACTTTGCTTAACGAGTTGCAAATGTTATTAAAATGACAACCGGATTGATTAGTAGTATAGATAGTAGCAGTATAGGGCGAGTTGCCCTCAGCGGGGTGCTTGAGAAAACTGTTGAAATATGTTGGTGTTGATTTAGGCGTGACTTACATTTAGATCTTGTTGCGAATGAGAGTTACGCCTGAGTCTCCACTGCATATTTCATTAGTTTTTCTCGTTCCCGCGATGGGGAAACTGCGCCTATACCGCTACTATCTATACTACTGGGATATTGTATGCGGCTTATTATTGTCCGTCGTCCGTCCGTCCGTCCGTCGTAAACGTTTGGCTTGTTAAGACGATAGAGCCTTCATTTTCCATCGGATCTTTACCAAACTTACCAGATTGTTATTTACTTATTTTTCAGTTGTTTTAATTGACCGTAAGGATTTCATTGGCTTAGACAGTATAACAACCTGTAAATAGGAGTTCATCCAAATCCAGGTATATAATATACATGTGCAGTTATTGAGATTATACTTACCAAAATCACTCGCAATATCTACTATATAACAAAACGACGTATTATACAAATTAGACGAACTGTGATTTTCACAAGTTGCAGAAAAAGGTAATTGATGTGTTTGTGCCACGACACATATCATGCCTCTTACTTACCTTTGTTATTGTTGTTGCTTTGATGCGTGTTTTTGTTTGACTGTGGTTATTTAATGCTACATTACCTACTTATCCTTAATATCTTCTTAATAATCTCCGGTGACTTAATTTATTATTATTTAAAAAAAAATGTTATCTAGTTACTCGCCAGATATACTAGTATATTCCTGAAAACCTTGTTTATATCTACTGATCCTGTTCAAAACAGAGTTTTAGAAGCATAGGACATGTCTAGTTTTGTAACACGCATGGATAACCTGGCACGGTCCACGAACTCTTATTTGCTCCTTAACATGGCATCAGTACTGTTATTCATTCGATCGTTGGAGATCGCTGAGCCCGATACTTATATTTAATTATCGGTGGTACTTTTTCATTTCTTTTTGTTTTCTTACTTAATTTTCGATTCAGTGATTCCACTACTCAGGCCGATTACAGGCTCAGGGTATTGTTTAACCACTTATAGGATATGTTGTCTGCTTTTTAATTTAGTCTTTTGACTGTTACTTGTGATATGCAGGCTTCATAACCGCTGCTCCCAACTAAATTCCATTATGTTTATTTCGCTCTTCGGGGCATTTAATTTTATTAGATACTGGGATCATACGCCGTACGACATGGGGAAGACATATACTCCATGTCCACCGCCATATGCATGCCATCTTCGGGATGGTTAAACTTTTGTACTATTGATTTTATTAATATTGAGTTCTGCTCAACCCGGGGCTAGAGAGCGTGAGCGGTAGCTAACATATTTCACTACCGTTCATGAATAGTCTCAATCAAACCGAGACTGCAATATTTCGTATGTGACGTGTTCGGCCGTTTCCAAAGGTCCATTATCATACTCTTACCTACATGGCTAACCCACATGACTTCTCTACATGTCTTACCTACATGGCTTACCTACGTTAGCACAGAAATGTTTATCATTCGTTGGCAGACACATCTGATGCATCAAGCATGGCTTCTTGCCGCAGGGCCCCGCAATTGTCTACAATACAATATATCAGGATCTTAAACAAGGTAATATGTGAAGGTAATATGTGCAGAAATCACATAGTTCGGTAATTATAATCAAACTAATTTTGTAGCACATCAGTTCACTAACGAATCTAGTATATGTTATATCATCAAAATACTAGTATACATTGTACCATCCTAATACAGAAATAGTATATCATTACCCCTAGACGTAAAGTACACATCGCCAAATGCACAATGCACTTGTGCTTTCATTGTTCGATCAGGGTCCGTTGATACATTATTGTGTGATAAATACAATGCTGTAATTAGCACGGATGCCAATATGCCTATCTCTGTCGGCGAACGTTTTTATCCAACCCCAAAACAAACACTTTTTACTCGTTCGATGTAGCAACATAAAACATCACTTCCCTAATCATTGAAAAATAGCCTGCTCTACATGAGACCTCTAAATTGACAAACCGTATGCATTACCATAAGACGATAGAGCCAGCGGATAACCTTGTTTTGATTTTAACTTTATATTCTTGTAATAATGGATGAGTTATTCTGCAATGTTATTTCAACAGGACATTTATTTTCTGTGTATACCAATCTAATCTTGGAAAATGCAATAACGTATTCGCAATCTATATTTTCTACTTTCGAAGGTTGTTTTGCTATACGCATGTACTGAGAAAGACATTGAATTAAAAACAAAATATAAAGTTCACAATGCTAACAGTATATCGATAAACAACGTTTTGAGTTATTGAAATAGTTGTGATAGCTGTTTTACGAGAGGTGTTCAACTTATAAATGAACACTTTTGTTTAAGATGTTTTTTCTTTTCAGCGGAACTGATTGTCATAAAAAAAACGTGATTTAATGATGTGAAACTGTCATTTAGAACGTATGCATTTACAAATAATATCCAATTTCACGCGGTTCTTTTTAAATTACATTTTGAATAAGGTGTACACCATTTTCTAATTTTAAACCTATATGTTGCCGTGGAGTTTTACCTTAAACCAAATAATTGCACTAAATGCATATCATAATTGTTTAAACCTGTGTTTATAATTTAAATATGATCGTATGTTTTATTTTAAGACAAAAATATAGATGCTGAATTAAACGCTCGACTTTTTATCGCAATATTAAAACATTGAAAGATAATAGGAAAATTTGCTCCTATGTTACTGATAATTTTATAAATTAACCAAAATAACTATTTTAATCATATTTTGCGATATAAAAACATGAACAGTTATTGTAGATGTATATCATATATGTATATCATATACCTTATAAAGATATCTTTGGCAAACAAATATATTATTTTTATCATTATTTGCAAATGTGTGTATTTTGTCCCTAAATTTTAAGTTATATATTTGTCTATCTTTTCTTTTGAGAAACTTATGAAACTTGTTTTTTATAGCGGAGGAAGTCACAAAAATGCCTGCAGTTAATGTTTTGAACTAGAAGCTTTCGTAAATTTAGTCATTTTCATAGTTGAATTTCATGTTAATTTTCTCTAAAATCGTGAAAATCGACAAATTCAAAAAAAATGCATATTACACTTTTCTACGTTCAGGCATGGTCATATCGGATTACTATAACCTTTCACGATATTTTAAAAGCATTTGTGTTAAAATTTCTATTGCAGTTAATTTTATAATTGACGATTTTTGCTACAAAATGTCATTCTCTACCCATTTTCAAAAATGCGGATGCAGCAACATTAGGAAGCACATAATAGTGCATGTCATAATGTTTCATATCGAAGGAATCATTAGACTTGACATTACAATCAACATATTCGGCGAGAAATTCAAGATAGTTGATTCAGTTACACAAAAAAGTGTTCAAATATAAGGTGAACACCTCTCGTATATACTGAACCAAAGTTCTAACGCACCACCTTTTTTTTCGAATATTTTATACCCCTATGTGTGCATAATCAAATGTTGACTGACACAGCAATTTGATTTTTTTTTAAATTTTCAGTCGTTATTGACAAGATTGTCTCGTTCAGATGACATTCCTTTTGATTTATTGATTGTTATTATTGAGATATTAAAGGTATTGTCTACTGGTGTG
>JAWPHD010022619.1:0-24560 GCA_037043455.1 Cyrtodaria siliqua | reverse complement strand
ACATTAAGAGACACATTTTGACGTTCTTGCACTACTAGACCCTTAACTCTACAATCTGTGAAAGTTTCATTCAAATCCCATGGTAAATGCACGAGATACAGTGATAACAAGACTTGCCTACAAACGCCAGTGGCGGCCATCTTGGATGACGTCATGACCCCAAAAGTTTCGGGACACTATTCCAGACTGAGTTCTATCATTGTGAAAAATTTAGAGGCAATGCGACCAGTCTTACTATGAAAAGTGGCTGACAGAAGAAGAAGAAGAACAACAAGAGGAATAATAAGAATAAACAGAACGAACACAACAGGTCTTTCCACTGAAAGGTGGAAAGCCCTAATAATAACTAGATTTTGATCAGAACCTGATCAAACGGGCTTTCCTGTCTTAATGACGTCACGACGTCACAACTGTCAGAGTTGTCGAAGATGAAGACACTGATTGATTTATCACTAAAATAACTTTGAACATGCAATCAGTGAAAAAAAAAGAATTTCTGAATATTTTGACGTCACTGACGTCATGACGTCGGGATACCGTATGACGTTTTTGCACAACCGGACCCTGAACTCTACAATCTGTGAAAGTTTTATTCAAATCCGATAATAAATAGAGAAGATATAGACAAAACAAGATTTCTTAAATGACGTCATTGGCGGCCATTTTAGATGATGTCATGACGTTTAAAATGTCAGCGTCGACTGAGACAATGGCATTGATTTATTATTCATTCTAATACACCCGCACTATATAGCCTAGTTTAAAATATCTCGTTATATTGAACGATATATCACTGTAATGATTGCAACGTTAGGAGAATAAGCATTGCGCATTGCGCATTCCGCATTGTAACGTATGCAACGTTAGGAGAGCAAGCAAAGCAATGCGAAAGATTTCAGATGTGTGCGTTATTTTCACATTTTAGGGGTATTAGAATAGAAATAGAACATCGTTTACGGTGAATTATCTATAATATATCACGGTTTGTCGTTCAATTGTAAACAATAATTTCACTCGCCCTTCGGGCTCGTGAAATTTGGGTTTACAATTAAACTCCAAACCGTGATATATTAAACGATAATTCACAGTAAACGATGTTCTATTTCTTAAGTAAAACAACTTCGAAAATGGAATCAGTGAAAAAACCGGATTTTCATAACATTGTGACGTCACTGACGTCAAGACCTTATTACATAGAGACACGTTTTTACATTCTTGCATAACTAGACCCTGAACTCTACAATCTGTAAATGTTTCATTCAAATCCGACTATAAATATTTGAGATTTAGCGCTAACAAAATTAGTATCATGATGTCACTGGCGGCCATCTTGGATGACGTCATGACAATTTTTGACATTCATGCACAACTCATTCTAATTCCCTACAGGCTTTGAAAGTTGCACCAAAATCCGATCATAATTGAAGGAGATATAGCGATTACAATATTTCTAAAATGACGTCATTGACGGCCATTTTGAATGACGTCATGACGTTAAAACTGTCAGCGTCGACTGAAAGAATGACACTGATAGATTTTACAGTAAAAAAACATGAAAAACGCAATCACTGAAAAAAATGACTTTTCACAACATTGTGACGTCACTGACGTCAAGACGTTATTATATAGGGACCCGTTTTTACATTCTTGCACAACTAGACCCTGAACCATACAATCTGTGAAAGTTTCATTCAAATCCGACTATAAATATTTGAGATCTAGCGCTCACAAAATGTGTATCATGACGTCACTTGCGACCATCTTGGATGACGTCTTGACAATTTGAGACATTTTTGCACAACCCAACGTAATTGCCTACAGGCTGTGAAAGTTGCATCAAAATCCGATCCTAAATGAAGGAGATATAGCGATTAGAAGATTTCTTAAATGACATCATTGGCGGCCATTTTGAATGATGTCATTACGTTAAAACTGTCAGTGTCGACTGAACCAATGACACTGATGGATTTTACAGTAAAAAAAAATGAAAAATATAAATACTGAAAAAAAAGGACTTTTCATAACATTTTGACGTCACTGACGTCAAGACGTTATTACATAGAGACACGTTTTTACATTCTTGCACAACTAGACCCTGAACCCTACAATCTGTGAAAGTTTCATTCAAATCCGACTATAAATGTTTGAGATCTAGCGATAACAAAATGTGCCTGATGACGTCACTGGCGGCCATCTTGAATGACGTCATGACCCCAAAAGTTTCGGGACACTATTCCAGACTGAGCTCTACCATTGTGTAAAGTTTTAAGGCCCTACGACCAGTATTACTATGAAAAGTGGCTGACAGAAGAAGAAGAAGAAGAAGAAGAAAAGAATAATAAGAATAAACAGAACGAAAACAAAAGGTCTTTCCACTGAAAAGTGGAAAGCCCTAATAAGAATAAACAGAACGAACACAAAAGGTCTTTCCACTGAAAGGTGGAAAGCCCTAATAAACAGAACGAAAACAAAAGGTCTTTCCACTGAAAGGTGGAAAGCCCTAATAAACAGAACAAAAACAAAAGGTCTTTCCACTGAAAGGTGGAAAGCCCTAATAATAAGAATAAACAGAACGAAAACAAAAGGTCTTTCCACTGAAAGGTGGAAAGCCCTTATTATACTTGATGGTTTCAAAGTACACGTGGTCAGTTGCAAATTCCACATTAGCAAACTGGATGGATAGAATAAACTAACTGGATGGATAGACGGATGAACAAGCGAATGTAGACTACGGTAAAAGCTGGAGCTGACAAAAAATAGACATTATTATAAGAATATAAGCATATGACCTTGACATTGAAGATAATACAGACGCAGGTTTGGGTCCTGCATGTCATTTTGATGAGTTAAGTACATGTGCCAATTTATTTCAAAATCCCTCCATGCATGTGAGAGCTTAATCCGAGCCTTCTCTGACCGTACCAGCCCTTTTTAATGATTTTGATATTTCTTTTGGCTGTGTACCAGCCTGGTACGGTCAGAGAAGGCTCGGATTAGTGAGAGCTATGCAGCGGACACGAAAATTGTAACGGACGGACGAACAACGCCAAAAGTATATCCCTCTTAGTTGGGAATAATAAACTGGGCCAGGGGATCTCCATGCATGTCTTGATGGGTTGTGTATTTGTGTCAATTCATTACAAAATCCCTGCAAACAAGAGTTATGGAGAGAGAACATAAAATACCTTATTAAAAAAACATAAGAAGTATATGACCTCTTTGACCTTGACCTTGTAGATACAGACCCGGGTTTTGGGTTCTGCACGTCGTCTCGATGAGATGGGTATTTGTGCCTTAAAATCCCTCCATGCATGGAAAAGTTATGGTGCAGACTAGGGTTGGATACCGTTACCCGGTATCGATACAGTACCAAATAGTTACTTCAAAAAGTACCGGTATATACCGTTTCGTAAAGAATCGGTTCCGATCTCGGTATTTCCATAAAAATGAATGCGAAACTCTTATCAAATTGCAGGTAATAAAACAACACAACATAAGCGAACACGTCGGCCTCGCGAGTCTAAATTGAAGTTGACATTTTATATAGACACCGCCCGTTATGGCGAGCTACTCGCGCGATGTCAGGCTTAGTTTTGCATTACTTTCTAAGTTGTTTAGCCTTCATTTTAGATGATGAAAATCAATAATATATATATATCATAATAAACATTTATCGTTAATTTTATTCCATATTTTATCAGAATTAATAAATAAATTATTAAAAATAAAAGTTACGAATCCACGCAGTAACGAATGTAAACAAGTCATCTATTTTCGCGAACTGAAATTGGTGTCTCAAAAACTGTTGATTGTTTCGTTTTTCTTTTGAAAATTAAGATTTACTTTAAAAAAACTTCTAGTCATTTTAGTCTGAGATTAATCACGAGTCTACTATGATTTATTTGTAATCACTAATATGTGTTTATTATTAGTTCACTGCTTCCACTAAGGTTCAAATTCAGGAAGTTTGAACTTCCTGCATATCAAATTTGGAAGTTCATGGGAAAAATTTAGGAAGTTCCAGTGTTTGGTCATGGCATTCATACTCAGTCGAGCCATTGATTCCACGTGGTGTTGGAGGTGGAGGGGGTGAGGGATGGGGATCTAAAGTGTTAAAAAAGGATATTTATAATCATAGATATGTTTATAAAAGAAAATAATTGATGACATCATTATATAAAAAAATTGTCATACCCCACCCACAGGTTTTATACAGGGAATTACATTTTGCAAACTGTTTTCAATTCATCCGCCCAGGAAAGCTTTTAAATCGGCATACATTAATGAAAAGTAAGTAAAACTGTCAAGTGTAGGAGTAAATGTATCAGTTTCTTTAATTTATTATCAAAGCAATCGATCGTTTTTGCCAGTGATATTTTCACTTCTTTGTTCAGACTCCATTCGCGAAGAGTTCTTTCCCCTGCGGACACGAAACAGACCTTATTATCTGCATCAAAAAGTATATGACATTTATGATAACCTTTATGACCTTGACTATGATGATACAGATTCGGGTTTCAGGTTCTGCACGTCGTCTTGATGAGACGAGTTAAAGTGCCAATTTATTTCAAAAGCCATCCATCCATTCACGGATGAAGCGACGGACGGGTGTCCGGTAAGACGGAATTAATTAATATTAATGATTTATGCAACAGAAACTTAGCCAATTCATCATGTTTTCATTAACAATAATTCCATCAATTCTTTTATGGGACCTAGTTTAGTGCAGATGTACATTGAACATGCAATTGAAACACATTATTATATAATGATGGTTTTACTTGTATTTGGATTGACACCTATAAAGCTTCCAGATCGCCTCCAGTCAATTAAACTCAAAATTTGAATGCATAAATTAATCTGCCCTTTGCTTGGAGCGTCAAGTTTACACTCACATTTGCTATGTCACGCTGAGTTGTACAACATACAACTAGAACTGTCGTTAAAGGCAGACAAATATACAAATATACACACCCCCACCCCCACAAATATACACCCCCACCCACAACTCCGTCTCTGCACCCTGCACTTTATTGCACCAATAACATTCTCCTTTATGATCACATTCACTTGAAACTGAATCCTCAGAAATAGATAAACACAATCCATAGGCCAATGAATTGAATTGAATTGAATTGGATTTTATAGTCGCACCAACAGCTAAGGTCATATGGCGACTTTCCAGCTTCCACTGGTGGAGGAAGACCCCAGGTGCCCCTCCGGGCAATTTTCGTGCACGGGCGGGCACCTGGGTAGAACCACCGATGTTCCGCAAGCCAGCTGGATGGCTTCCTCACATAAAGATTCCTAGGCCCCTGAGGGATCGAACCTACAGCGGTGAGGGGCAAGTGATTGCAAGTCAGAGACTCTAACCACTCGGCCACGGACGCCCCTCATAGGCCAATGAATGGGTATGAATGGGTAATAAAATATTCCCACTGGCTTAAACTACAAAGGGTCATAACTTCACTAACAAATTCACACCATAGTTAATGAGCATACCAAGTAACAATCCACCTAGTAATGAATGAGAAGTTAGGCACACGAGATTTGCCTATATATGTAAGAAAATGAAAGGGGCATAACTCATGTAAAAATTATCAAATCAGAAATTGTTTTCTTCGCTAACACCTTCACATCATACTTAAACAGCATGCACAATATTAAAACAACCGACCTAAAAATGTATGAGAAGTTAAACACAAAAAATTTTGGCCCCAAAATAACATATATCGATGTAAAAATCAAAGGGCCATAATTTGTGTAAAAATGATCGAATCAAAACCTTTTACTTCGCTGATATCTTCATATCATGATTAATAAGCATGGCAAATATTAAAACAATCCACCAAATAATGAATGAGGAGTTAGATGCACAATACTTCCCTCTATAATATAGATAAGAAAATGAAAGGGCCATAACTCATGTAAAGATTACCAAATCAGAAATCGTTTTCTTCACTAACATCTTCACACCATACTTAATTAGCATGTACAATATTAAAATAATCCATCTAAAAATGTATGATGAGTTAAACACAAAAGATTAAAAAATCAAAGGGCAATAAATTGTGTAAAACTGATCGAATCAAAAATCATTTTCTTTGCTGACATCTTCATATCATGATTAATTAGCAGGGCAAATAAAACAACAATCCACCTTAAAATGAATGAGGAGTTAAGCACACAAGATTTTAGTCTATAGGCAGATGGATGCCAGACGCCGGACGGACAAGCTCAAACCAGTTTACATCCCTTTGTTGGCGATGGGTATATCTATAACCAATGTTTGCACATACAATTCCTGATAAATGCACAATTTGCATGCTGCCACTGCCAGAAAAGTAACACCCATCTCTTTTTTTTTAATAAAAAGGAAGACACACTACACAGTTACACACACATTTTTATTTTGTCGACAATATTTGTTATAAGAACATGACATAACCAAATGATAAAGATGTTTAATAAATTTTATCTCACCCCTAACTCCTTATAGGGACCAACAGAGATGACGTAGCTATTGTTTTTGTGAAATCAGAACGAGGCTAAATTTTGTGGAAAACGGTCAGCGCGTTTCAGAGTTCAATCATTTAATATTTATAAGCAATTACGGATATTTCTTAAAATAATAAATCGTTATTTAGAGACCCAAGAGATTCGGATTTTCATCATAATCATCGATTCTGGACGACTGGGTAAGATGTGTTTAGTATTTATTGATTTTCGAATGCTGATCGACCGGCATCGCCTTCGGCCATGTTCGAACGCTTGATCGAGCGATTCGAAGTAGTCTGAATGACGCTAATGGAATGAATTTCCAAGAATGTTTTGTCTGAATGACAACATATTTTATCTGAAGGATAAATTGAACACACATGGCGGTCCTTTATATATACGATGAATTCGTAGATTTTACGTAAAACGTTTGTTTCGGCAGAAAATTATGTGTGCATTGAACGTTGTTACAACCGGGGAACATGACGAGATCGATTTCCTGTGTTTTATTCTGCCTAAATATCAATTACGTCTGAAAGACACATTATATGCGACATTTATTAAGCCAATCAGTGATAAATTCAAGTTCCAAAAGTTAAAAGTGTCGTTTTATTGCAGATAATATCGGTTACGTACGAGGGGTTATCATAGAATGGCTTCCAATGCGGAACAGCCGATCGAGCTGGGCGGCAATCGTACTGCGCAGACCGCCACGCATGCGCAGAACGATGTAAACAGATTAGAGAACTTTCTGAGAAAGGGAGTGGAAATTTTAGAAACTTTCCAGATGTCTATACGGGCTTTTGAGGGCCAAAGTCTGAAAATAAACAAACTGTCCTCAACCGTCATCCAATTGCAAAATGATTTGAAAAGGGCCGGTCCTTGCGATCGGGAAATTGATGAAGCACCACCAACAAAAAAGTCTCATTATGAACCAATTTCGGAGGAAGAAGACTCCGAGTCCGACGGCGAGATCGAGATTGATAATTTGCTACAAAGTCCGAAACCAAAGTCTGGTGAAAAAGGCAGGGATGAATTTCTGGCAGAACTAGATGAGTTTTTCGAGGAGGAAGAGAAAACGGGGGACCCTGTCAAGGGAAATGTAGCCAGGGTAGTAAACAAGACACTTCGGTCATCACAAACTGACATAGAGAAGTCAAAAAAGTTAAGTGAGAATTACAAACGTCCAAGAAATATTGAAGCCCTACAGGTCCCCAAGATAGATCAGTTTCTATGGAACCAGCTAAAAAATTCCATTAAATCCGCAGACGCCCGTAAACAGAAAACAGTTGGGCATTTAAATCGGGCTCTGGCACAGGTTGTTCAAGCAATGAATCACATCTGCGACAATGAACAGCCAGATATGGCAGTACTAAAGGAGTGCATATCTGATTCGTTTAAAATTATGTGTGCCAGCATAAACACTGTGAATCTGCAACGTCGAGAGACGATTAAACAAGAGGCCCAAGAGGGCCTGTGGATGCTCTACTGGCTAAAGATAAAGTTTATGAATAAGGGGCCATAAGTATTTCAAAAATCATTCAACCAGAACATGGCAATGACAGGTGCAACTAGGCTTAGTACTGATCATTCTCGCCAAGATTTGCTGAAATCTGGCAAAGAGTTCAGAAGAGACTAATCTGGACAAAGTTTGTGTATTAAAACATTTAAAGGGTCACAACTCTGCCAAAAATCATTCAACCGAAATATGGCGATGATATGCACAACAAGGCTTGATACTGATCATCCTTGTCAAGTTTCGTCTATTTCCAGCCAGGGGTTCAGGAGAACTAGCCCGGAAAAAAATTGTGGTATCAAAATCCTTTAAAGGGCCATAACTCTGCCAAATATCTGTAAACCGGAACTTGACAATGACATGCACAACTAGGCTTGGTGCTGATCATCACTGCAAAGTTTCATTGAAATCTGGCAAGGGGTTCAAGAGAAGTAGATCAGACAAAGTTTGTGTATTAAAACCTTTAAAGGGCCATAATTCTGCCAAAAAAATCATTTAACCAGAATACGCCAATGATTTGCACAACTAGACATGGAATTGATCATTCCTAAAAAGCTTCGTTTAAATCCAGCCAGAGTTTCAGGAGAACTAGTCAGAACAAAGTTTGTGTATTAAAACCTTTAAAGAGCCCTAACTCCGCCAAAAATCATTCAACCGGAACACGGCGATGATGTGCACAACTAGATATAGAATCGATCATCCCTAAACAGTTTTGTTTAATCCGGCCAGAGGTTCAGGAGAACTAGTCAGAATAAAGTTTGTGTATTAAAACCTTTAAAGGGCTATAACTCTGCCAAAATCATTCAACTGGAACACAGTGACTATGTACAACAAGGCTTGGTACTGATCATGCCTGCAAAGTTTCAATGAAATCCTGCCAAATGAAGGCCCTTTCGTGTAAATGAGGCCAAGATATAGCATATCTCAGATAAACAACGGCCATGACTCCGATGTAAATGGTCCAATCTGGATGGTTTTCGAACTCGTCCAAGCTTTCATTGATATTAACAATCTGGTAAAGTTTCTTAAAGATCGGATGAAAGATGAAGGCCCTATCGTATTAACGAGGCAAAATATAGGATTTTTAACTAAATCAAGGGCCATACCTCCACTGTTACTGGTCGGATCTGGCTGGTTTCCGAACTTGACCGAGCTTTCATTGATATGAACAATCTCGTAAAGTTTCATAAAGATCGCATGAAAAATAAAGGCCCTATCATCTTAACGAGGCAAAATATAGCATTTTTAACTAAATCAAGGGCCATAACTCCACTGTTACTCCTCCGATCTGGCTGGTCTTCGAAATTGTCAGAGCTTTCATTTATATAAACAATCTGGTAAAGTTTGGTAAAGATCGAATGAAAGATAAAGGCCCTATCGTCTCAACGAGTCAAAATATAGCATTTTTAACTAAATCAAGGGCCATAACTCTGCTGTTAATGGTCTGATCTAGCTGGTCGTTGAAGTTGTCCGAGCTTTTATTTATATAAACAATCTGGTAAAGTTTGGTAAAGATTGGATGGAAGATGAAGGCCCTATTGTCTTAATGAGGCAAAATATAGCATTTTTAACTAAATCAAGGGCAATAACTCCGCTGTTAATGGTCCGATCTAGCTGGTTTTCAAACTTGTCCAAGCTTTTATTGATATTAACAATCTGCGCAAGTTTGGTAAAGATAAAAAAATAAATGAAGGTGCTAGAGTGTTCACAAGGCTTAATATGGCGTTTTTCAGCAAAACAAGGGCCATAACTCCGGTGAAATTATTTCGATCTTGCCGGTTTTCAAACATGTCCGAGCTTTTATTGATATAAAGACACTGGCAAAGTTAAGTAAAGGTCCAATTAATATTGAAGGCCCTAGAGTGTTCACAAGGCAGAAAATAGCATATTTCAGAAAAAACAAGGGCCATAATTCCAGTGTTACTGATCCGATTTAGCTGGTTTTCAAACTTATTTGAGCTTTCATTGATATTAACAATCTGTGCAAGTTTGGTAAAGATCAAATAATAAATGAATGTGCTAGAGTGTTCACAAGGCAGAAAATGGCATTTTTTGGAAAAATCAAGGGCCATAACTCTGGTGTTAAAAACCCAATTTAGCTGATTTTCGAACTTGCCCAAGCTATTATTAGTATTAACAATCTATGCAAGTTTGGTAACGATCAAATAATAAATGAAGGTGTTAGAGCGTTCACAAGGCAGAAAATAGCAATTTTCAGAAAAAACAAGGGCCATAACTCTGGTGTTACTGATCCGATTTGGCTGGATTTCGAACTTGTCCGTGCTGTCATTGATATTGACAATCTGTGCAAGTTTGGTAAAGATCAAATAATAAATGAAGGTGCTAGAGTGTTCACAAGGCTTAATATGGCATTTTTCAGTAAAACAAGGGCCATAACTCTGGTGAAATTTATCCGATCCGGCTGGTTTTCAAACTTGTCCGAGCTTTCATTCGTATAAAGACACTGGCAAAGTTTCGTAAAGATTCAAATAATAATGAAGGCCCTAGAGTGTTCACAAGGCAAAAGTTAACGACGGACGACAGACGACGGACGACGGACGGACGACGTACAACTCGCCATCCCATAAGCTCTTCTGGCCTTTGGCCAGTAGAGCTAAAAAAAGCTCGACCCCAAATTTAAGAGCATCTGTACAAGTGACAACCCAATTACAGCAACAGGCTTGTTCGGGGACAACTTAACTGACCAGTCAAAAAACTTGGATACAAAAAGTATCAAAATGACGAAGCACTCGGCACCAAAGAAGGATTTTTTAGAGAAGAGAAGTGGGGGCCGAGAGACGGACCACACCCCCTCTGCACCTCACAAGTCCGAACACAACAACTACTACCTGTCAGTGCCGCACAAGTCGTTGTTCCCAAAGTCCAACTTCCCTCCGAAAAACCCAACCTCAGGGAACAAATCCGGAACCTCAGGGAGAGGTTACACATATCAGAAGAAACACCCATTCAACAACAGAGGAGGCAAAGTATAGACACTCAGAATGTAAGTAAAGTTAGACAATACAGATTGGTAAATACCCCAGAAAATTTCATTGCGGGCAAAACAAAATTGAAACTCAATAATTGGCAAAAAATTACTTCAGATATATGGATTTTAAAAACTATATGTGGATATTCTGTTGAACTCGATCATATTCCTTATCAGCGTCACTATCCCACACCACTAACATTTGCAGAAATTGAGAGACAAAAAATTGATTTGGAGATAGGAAGATTTGTAAATTGTAACATTATAGAACCTGTTTTCACTTCCGATGAAAGTGAATACATTTCCAACATATTTGCTCGTCCTAAAAAGGATGACAGTGTGCGTATCATACTAAATTTAAAACAGTTTAATGACAATGTGCAGCATATACATTTTAAGATGGAGACACTTAAGAACGCTATCGGGCTAATGACCAAAAATTGTTTTTTTGGATCAGTTGATATTTCTGATGCATTCTATTCAATTCCCATCTGCACAAAAGATCGAACGTTTTTTAGATTTTGGTATTAGGGACAAAAATACCAATTTACAGCACTTGTGATGGGTTTAACTACTGAACCCAGAGTCTTTACCAAAATTCTCAAACCAGTTTTCTCCACTCTACGGGCAAAAGGTCACATCAGTACAGCATACATTGACGACTCATGTCTACAAGGAAATACCTACCAGGCTTGTTTATCAAATATAAACGATACAGTCATGCTTATGGATAGTTTAGGGCTAACCGTGCATCCTACTAAATCGTGTTTTGTACCAACTAAATGCATCGAACTTGTTGGCTTTATATTATGTTCACAAACAATGACGGTCAGATTAACAATTAAAAAAGTGGACAATATTATTCAGCAGTGTTATGAAATTTTAAACAAAAAACATGTATCAATACAAATATTTTCTCAGTTAATTGGGAAATTAGTAGCAGCAGAACCTGGGGTTGATTACGCACCCTTATTTTATAAACCACTAGAAAAAGAAAAAGAGACAAATTTGAAATATAAAAGAGGCAACTACTCAGCATTCATGAAGGTTTCCTGTAGTATTAAACGGGACATCCAGTGGAGGATCGATAACCTCCCATTATGCAGAAAGCAGGTTTCTTATGGCAACCCTGCACTAGTAATTCACACAGACGCCAGTTTGCTAGGGTTTGGGGCACATATTAAGTCAGAAAATGTGTCGGCAAATGGAGTATGGTCTATCAAAGAACAAAGCTTGCACATTAACATTCTTGAATTAAAAGCATGTAAATTAGCTTTGCTAGCTCTATGAGGGGACAAACATGATATTCATATTCGCATTTACACAGATAACACTACATGTTGTGCATACATAAATAAGTTTGGCGGTAAAAAATATGCATTGAATATGCTTGCTAGAGACATTTGATTATGGTGCATTCCAAAACGCATTCATTTAAGTGCTGCACATGTGGCCGGGGTAGCAAATGTAGAGGCGGACAGATTGTCCAGGAACTTCAATGAAGATATCAGCGAAGTAAAAGTCCTCACAGAGGTGTGACACAAGCTACTGTTGGTCGATGGACCAGAATGATAATGGGAAAAGCTGGTGTTGACTGTACATTTACTACACATAGCACCAGGGCTGCTTCTACCAGTAGCGCAAAGGCAAGAGGCGTGTCTCTAGACATAATTGCAAAAACGGCCGGATGGTCCAATGTTCGAACCTTTCGCAGGTTTTATGATAAACCAGTTGACGGGAAGTCCATCCAATCGGCGCTGTTAGATATGTAGGTATTGTGTATACATGTATAATGTATTAGACTTAAGTCTATAATGTGTCAATTGCAACAATGGTGCTTTGTTGATGAAATTATATATCGGGCAAATCAAAAACACGTTTTTCAAGTTCTTTGGTTTGCATAATTGGAATTGAAAAATCAACTCTAAAATCTCTGTTGGTCCCTATAAGGAGTTAGGGGTGAGATAAAATTGTAAGATTAAATGAGACTTACCTTGAAAAGGGAAGTCGAAGTTTGATCGATATTTTATCGATCGCTAACTCCTTAAGGGATCAAACACCCACCCACCACTCCCAGTGGCTCGATTTTTCAACTCCTTTGTGCCAAACACATACTACCAGTTGTGTTTGGCACTAAGCTCTGAAGACTGATTTCACAAAAACAATAGCTACGTCATCTCTGTTTGATCCCTTAAGGAGTTAGCGATCGATAAAATATCGATCAAACTTCGACTTCCCTTTTCAAGGTAAGTCTCATTTAATCTTACAAATTTAAAGGTATCATACATAGCATGACTAAACAAAAGTATTTGTATTCTTTGAGGAACACAACCTGAACGGGTAGACTATACCCTCAGGTCCTCATAGATGTATGACTAATCCCAACAAGTATATACAGCTTTACGAGTTCAGTTGAATTGGGTTGTATGGCATATAACACAGGAAAGGTTATATGGTGCCAACAGGAATGAAGATTCCACTGGCCTACACTCCATTTACATCAAGATAAAAATATACCGGTACGCGTTAAAAATTCGAGTATGAAAACCTTCCTGGTTTTTGTCAAATCTCCCTGGAAAAAAAGTCAAATCTCCCTGGTAACCCTCCTGAAAATATCACATGTATGAAACCTGTAATTATGAATTAATATTGGGCAATTTTCTCTAATAAGTCTGATACAACAGTTGTGTCAACGGATTAGGATTTGCTGCCTTGAAATGGAATGATAGGATAGATATCCCCTGCAAAGAGGCTATGAACTCTTACTACATCACGGTACTTGCATACCCTCTCATGCAGATAATACATGTACTGGCATATACAATTATACATAATAATTGAATTGAATTGGGGTTTTAAGGCGCACCAACACATGAAAAGGTTATATGGCACCTAAAAGGCATGAACATGCCAGGCTCATCTTCCATGTACATCAAGATAAAATATAGAAAATGGGCCTTGAACCTTCTCACCCTGAACTGCAGAGTTGCTGCAAATTCTATCGCAGAAACTCCATTTACATTAATAATGTTAACACAAAAGATGTATGACAACACAATACACACAGTGAACATTGGCATTTATAAAAGTAAATGTACATGAGAACTATGAATGAGTAATGAAAACAACTGTACTCAAACCGACTGTAGATAAATATATTTGTTCTAACTTTGTTGTTAAAACAGTGGGATGTATAATTAATGATTTGATAATTGCAAATGACATCATACCATACAGAGAGGAAGATGTTTTAAGCAAGTATTAATGGTTTTCAGAAGAATTGAATTGAATTGAATTGAGGTTTTAAGGCGCACCAACACATTACAGGTTATATGGCGCCTAACAGGCATGAACATGCCAGGCTCATCTTCCATGTATACATCGAGATAAAATATGGAAAATGGGCCTAGAACCTTCTCACCATGAACTGCAGAGTTGCTGCAAATTCTATCGTAAAAACTCCATTTACGCTGGAGCCACGTTTATTGTTTTTCTGCCACTGCTCTTAGTGATGCAGAAGAAGTCATATATTTTAATTAATGTTGACATAGTAAATTAAATGTCAACATATTTATCTACATCTAGCAAGATTTTCAACGGTTATACATATATATGTATGTATATGTTAAGTGAGATAGGATGGACAATTTTAAATAGTTTAATGTTCAAAGTTAGGTCACGAGACATACATCATCACCAGAAGTGACAAACATGATTGAGTAAATAAGTTCAAAAACAGAAGTAATGCTGTATGAAACCATGAGGAAAATAGGAGTAAATATGATGATACTAGAGTAAACGTACATGTGAACACATAGTTGGGTGAAGTTGATAAAAATGAATATAGTGAAATTCAACAAAATTAAAATGTGTGGATCAAGATTTAATTATAAATTAATTTACATTTACCATATTTATTGATGAAGTAATATGACTAATACACGTAAGTGTTATGGTGACATTTAAAATAAGAAAACTGCATACAATTGTGGTGATTTTTACCAGGCATAGACATGCAATGCATGTTATAATGGAAACAATAGTGGTGTAATGTGACAAATAAGTGAAATGGTGTGAAATACATACAGGGTATTTGTCATGATTTAGCCTATGTAGAATATACATAACTGATATATAAGTTCAGTAGTATTAAAGCAGAAATTGGTCCTAAATCAACAAATCCGCTTTTGATATGTTTTTAAGTATTAAATATCATTATAAATACGATTATTACTATGCCATTGATGTATGTTCAGTAAAAATATGTTTTTAAAGATAAAAATCGAACAGGCGAACAGGCATTGCTAAAATATCGAACAAAATCTAAGGGGAAAAACTCTTGCGCGAATTACCGGAAGTGACGTCATTGGGAACAAACTATTTTTTGTTTACATTGGGACTGAACGCAAAACAGTATACCTTGTGTGAAAATGCTAGAATTAAGCGATTATGATACCGAGTCAGAGGAAATGCCCATGATAAGACGGTTACACAATGTGCAACCTTACGATTTTGAGCCAGAATACGTGTCTGAGGACGAAAATACATTGGATTCATCAACTGATGATGAAGTCGAACGCGGTGCAAATGGAGAGCTTGTAAAGAATATCGTGTCATGTCATTCGTTACGTTCAGCGGTTCATTACACTATTCACTAATCTAACAAAATAGTGTCTTTATACACTGACAGCAACAACAAACAAAAAACAACGTAAACATTGTTTTCATCGAAATCTGACAGTAAGTCACCCGCAACACTGCAATATCTTGGTACATACAAAATAACCGCGAAATGTAGTATATTCCGAATGAATGGACCTGGTCTAAATACGAGCGTCAGATTTTTTTTGCCAATAAGTAGACATGGAAAAAATATATTTATTAGATATTATCCATAATTGATAAAAAATTAATGAAAACAATAATAAATGAAACAGCATATAATTTCTATAGTATTATATATTTGCCATAAGTCGCCATTAACACCAAACACTCTAGGAGCGGTGTTTGTAATATGACACGCTCTCTAGTCTCCACTGCCCCCAAATATCAATACAGACTAATCAAATACTGCGGTGCACTATTGAAGTACAGCCTAATTAGGGTACATACGTCGGTATATCACAAAAGCACGCACCATTTAGGGAAACCTAGTTTTATGATATATTTCCTGTTTATTGCAATTACTTGAGCGGTGTAATAACGCCGAGGGCAGACGCATATTGCACAAGACGGATATATCACATGATATGCGAGCTCTAATTGTCGCGCACAAAGACAGAAAAATACTATGATTTAAATAATATAGCCAAATGTTATAGACAGTAAGTATACTTACTCATGTATACTTACTCCTGATATACAGATCGAAAACAGACCAAACATTTGCAATTACCATTATATAAAGTATATTATTCTATTATACTTGTTTTACTTATTGCACGAGCTAAGAGGCGTTATTGTTGTTGTTTTGCCATAAAACATTACTGAATTAATATAAAAGCTAGTAATATTATTAATTTTCTGCCTTGTAATAGATATCCATGAAACATTTTGTATTTTCTTTCAAATCCATAGACCTATATATGTTGATAATATATATTTATAACACTATTGGCAGAAGGGGTTTATAATTTAAAATTAAAATTTGGGAACAAAGACACAGTGTTTATTTCACCGGATTCATTGAAATTTATATGCTGAACGTTCTTAGCAATATTTTAAAAAATGACGGCTACATATTATTAGCGCCGTCAACTCTTCATTGATTCACGTAAAGACGCATGCTTCTAATTCAACAGCTAAACATTCACGGTGTATATAAAGATCTAAGACTATACACCTTTCTTCAAATTATTATACGTATACCCGATGAGGTGCTAAGATAATTGAACATAAATTTCAATCTTACTTCATGTATGAATTTCCTCCTCAACGCCGGTCGAATAGGCGAATACAACTTGCTTGGAGACGGCGGGGTAATGCACTTCTCATTTTTATAGTCAAATATCGTTGGTACAGCTGTTGATTTTAATATGCATGGCTTTTGTTCTCCAAATTCAAAGATAATGAAACCAAAGGATGGACTTCCCACGAAGTCAACTCAAAATGTTTGCTACAAACTCGCGCGTCTTTCGTAGGTTCCCACTTTCTCGACGAGTGGGGCGATTTTCTTCGGTAACGGTCTAACTACACTTCAGATCTTAATATATCATTATCTCGATTAGGGAAACGAAAGAAACTTAGGTTATTATCTTGTCCTTCTTTATGCAAACGTTTTCACCCAGCAACAGCACACGGCATTTTTAACAAGTACCATAAAATGTAATCCTACATAGACACTAGACAGTACTATACAACTCAATGCGACACGGCTAATCGTTTGGTACCAATGACGTCACAGGATCACGTGACACTTACCAGGGCGAAACTCGAAGCGTGTGCGCTATGAGATAAAATTGGCTACTGTGAGAAAACGGGACAACCAATAAGTGTAAGATTTGAACAGATTGAATATTATATATATATATTTCCGAATATATACTCAAAATACACGCCATATTTCACCTTTAAGAATAAATGTAATGTGAAATGCATAATTGTCATGATTTATGTACAATGTATAGGTTAATATGACAAATAAATGGTATGAACCGTCATGAAACAATTGAGTGAATGGCATAAATTGTCATAATTATCGTTTTATTTTGAAAATTTACACATGCATGTATATGTATTTATCGGTGAAAAAATATGAAAAATGTGTGGTATTGTGTATAAAGCGCCAAATACGTGAAATGAATAATTTTCATGCTTGCCGAGTAAGAGGAATCGCTCACATGGAAACTGGGGAAGAATTTAGCCAGTGAAGCACTGGGAAATGGGGTGAAAACTCCCAAGAAACCCGTAAAAGTTGAAGAGAAAATGCTCGCATGGAAACTGATGCTTGCACCATCGTGGAAACTGGGAAAGCCAGTAAAACACCAGGAAAAGCTGGGAAAGCCAGTGAAACGCCGGGAAAAACTAAAAACAGCCAGTGAATACCGGGAAAACCGGAAGGCTAAGATAATGCTGACAAAAGCGGATTCCCATGAGGAAAATTTACCACGCTTAATGTCAGTGAAGCGAGCATGTGCGCAGGCGGCGGGCGGTTGTTTAATTTAAGTTAAGTGATGTGATAGATAAGTATCAACTATCGGTATGTCATGTAACAAGTAAGTGAAATACTTACATGTCGTCGGGTACACTCTTACAGTGTACATAATTATACGGTAAGAGGTGAGTTTTAAAAAATCTCGGAAAAGACTTTCCGAACATACTACCAGAAAGCACTTACAGTTGAGTTATACTGAGTAATGTAAAGTACTTATAATTACATTATAAGTGCAGATTTGATAACGGGAAAAATCTTCAGTGATGAACTGATATGACAAGTGGTGCTCTATAATATCATAGAGTTTTATATGTAAGATTACATTGTGTAAATAACATGGTAGATCATGATCAAAATATAGGAACATTGTTTTTTTATTACAACGTACATGTAAGCCGCAATATTCAGTGATATTTAATAATGACTGTGTGAAGCTTTAAAATCTCATGGAAACCTAAGTATCACCTGGTTTGATAAAATTGTATAATTAATCGAGACTTGATGAAGATTGATTATAATTTATCCAACCGGTGATTACTTAGGGTTTACACGCCCACCCAATTACTACTATATATATATATATATATATATATATATATATATATAATTGTTCTCTCGTGTAAACCCTAAGTAATCACCGGTTTGATAAAATTATAATCAATCTTCATCAAGTCTCGATTAATTATACAATTACTCCCCATAAGCCAAAAATCGATAGGTACAGAAGATAACCGTAGTTGGCAATACAGTTATATATAAGTTAATGTTTCAAGACCATATATATAAAAAACAAACACTCCTTTTTTATTTGTGCTTTACTGGTATATTAACTGGTTTAACTGTACCACTAAAGTCTACTTATTGCAATTCAGGCAGTACAACTGCAGGACAGTCGAGTCTTCCATTCCCGCCAAAAGTTGTCTAGTTTCGCTGTTATAAGCTACTGACCTTGGCTTTTTGATGCCATCTTGCTCTGTAATGACAGTTCCCATAAGCTCTCCATCTTCACTAATTTGTTCTATGACATTTCTCTCAAAATCTGCTAAAAACATATGGTCATGTTTGTCAAAAGAAATACCTCCCCAATCGTTTTTGCCCTTTCTAATGAAATGAGGCACAATAGCATCTTTTATTTTCAGTAAACCCAATTCACGATCTAAAATATAAAGCTCTCTGGATACCGGTGACGCTACGATTTTCCATGGACGACTGCAGATAACTGATAGATTCTGATCAAGTATGATACTTCCTTGTGGTATGCCATCCAGTGTGAAAACTTTTATATGCCCTGGCCCTTCATTTCCAGTTGTACCACCTCCACATGCCACATATAATTTAGAATCCAAATGTGCGATGCCTCGACATTTCTCTACTGTAGAGAATGATTTATTTGTTAGAGAAAGTGATGGTGGGTCTGTTAAATCAACAGTTACAAACTTCACACATTTTCCATACAACAAAGTGACAGCAACTTCACTGTCTGTAACTTCACAACAATCAAATGGATGACTGTCAAGTTCACACATTTTTGCTACTCCCCTTGATGACATCTTCAACAATTTCAATTTTTTATTTATCCAATCTACTATTAGTATCCATCCATTTCTCAGAATACACAATGATGAAACAAATGTTTTTCTTTCATTTTGTCCAAGAATACCAGTTGTCTCTGAACTGGATATTTTATAAACACGTGTCTCAAGTTCAAGCATACCAAGCCCTTTAAAATCTGCCAATGTTTTGAAGATCGACTCATCTTCAACATATACAATATTCTGTGAAGCGACATTTTGTGAAACACCAGATATCACATTTCTGGCACTTTCAATGTGTTTTTGCACTCTTTTCATCTGCATAAAGATGTAAATGTCATCTAAAGTGTCACTTTCAAGAACCTTTGAAGTAGTGTTTAGCATATCAACTACCTCCTTGCAGTTATTTACATCTTCTTGGACCACTTTAGATTTATCTTTCATCATAGTATTCACTTTGTTTTCATCAGACTTTTTCAACTTTTCAACAACCTCAATAATTTTATCTCTGTACTTTGTCACAGCGTTGATAATACTGTCTCTTTCTGTATGTATTCTTTCACCATCATTTTCTCGTTTCGATACAAGATCAACCAATTCACCCTGACTTTCTTTCAGCTGTTTGGTCACATTTCTAAATTCTTCACTTTCTCTCACTCCAGACGCAGCCTCAGAGAGAGATATGACATTCTCACATTTTCTGTGATCCGTAGCTTTGCAAAACGAACAACACATCTGATCATGAGTGTTGCAAAAAAGCTCCAATTCTTTCCCAATATGCTGAGAGCATGTTTCTAATGGTTTGCTAACACATATCATTTCATTGGACATAACATCAGCTTTATTTATTAACTGATGTTTCTTTAAGCTCTTAAACTTTTTATGATGCTCCACGCAAGTCTCGCACAAATATTCCCCACAGTTTACGCAATATATTTTAGATTCCACATTTTTGTTCTCAGATAGACATGGTTGACAAGGATTGTCAAATGTCTCATCAGATTCAAACCCAGGAGGTATTTTTGTATCAACATCCTCTCTCGTATCTAGGTCTGAAACTCTCTGGTATTCTTCTGTTTCAAGTTCATTATACATGTAGTTTGATAGCTGACACGTCTCAACCTCACCTTCACTACTGGTAGAGTTACCAGATGCCATGTTTATTAAACTCATACAAAACTCATAATTTATCCGTTTTCCTTTTTGAAAAGTCAAACAACAATTGTTTTACTGACATGCTTTTGTAACTCCTCACCACAACTTCAGATCACATTATTCACCTATGCAAGATAGATATTTCAATGTCTTGACATGCACTGTGAATTTATAAAAATAGATCTTGACTTGTATTTTCTATGAATTCTAAAATTAGAGTTTTCACAAAACGATACTTGTGACCCGGATTTGGATTTTATGAAAATTAGGAAAGACAACTAATTGAACACACACAGTTAAATGGTACTGTGAATACAGTCCCTTATTATATGCCAATTAAACAAATTGTTAAATTGTCATCCTAAGCAGGAGGACAAACCTTTCGCAAAATAGACTATTCTTCAAATTAAATTGGTTACCATCCCATATTATACACAAATTATAAGTACAAAGAATCTGAAAACAAGATCAGAAAATCATATATATATTACTTCATCTCCTTTAAGTAACAATAAACATTTATATCATGAAAATAAAGTAAATAAAGAAGGAAAACACAAGGCCCCAGACAGCCTGTGCTCTACTGGTATAGGCTCATCATTTGTAGAAGGCTTTATGTCTTAATGTGGTTTCAAAGAAGATGTTTTAAGTTTTTCCCTAAACATTAGTTACACGTATATGTAAAATTGTGAACGCATCAAAAAGGGCAAAATTTAACTCCAAGGTCCCCATCTGAAAGAACTTGGTAGCAGATGATAAGTTTATGCTACATGCAATATATGAGAGAACTAGCTCTTGTGGTTTTAGAAAAGGAGGTCTCTATATAAGATTATGTAAAACACTTCTGGGTTTGGTCGGTCAAATGTGTCCCCAGGGTCACCATTTAAACAAACTTAGTAGAGAACGGGCTATAAGCTTCTACTACATGCAAAATATTAGACCTCCAGCTCTTGTAGTTACAGAGAACAATATCTGTTAAAGACTTTAGCAGACCCCAGTCACAATTTGAACAAAAGCTAATGCTACATCCAATATATGAGAGCTCTATGCCCTGTCAGGGAAGAAGACTGTTCAAGCTTTCCCCAATATGTCTGTGTTAAACTTCCCCTGAAAATTTAGAACCCCTTGTACATCCCTATATTATATATCGATGCAATTAAAAGATAATTTAAATTTTCAATACTTTTCATAAATAGACAGAAGTTGTAAGTTAAAAAATAAAATAAGTTTTTCCATATATAAGTCTATGTAAAACTTGTATTCAAACTTTCACTTTGGAACCCCATGGTTTTATAAGGTGTTGGCTATTTTCAATAATGGTAGCCATTTTGAACGACCAGTTGATCTAATATTATCTTTTGTTTGATACCCCTCATTACACAAGCATCCATATAAAATTTCAGCAAGACTGGTCCAGCGGTTTCAGAGAAAGTGCTGTTAAAGCCTTTACCCTACTGTGAGTATAAGCGTTTATTTATCCTCGCTATATTGCACTGGGCTATTTAGTGATCGCGAGCAGACCTCGGTTTAAAGTCTCAGTATAAGGACTGGTAAGGTAGGAAAGGTAGGAAACATACTTTGATAATTAACCCAAATATGGTCATGGCTGGGATTGAGTGCGATCCCTGCTACCAGCAGTTTCACAGAATGTGTTGTTAATGCCTTTACCCTACTAAAAATATATGCTAAACATGTGATATCTCCATATACTACCTTGGGTGCCATATTTGATCCCGGGGAGACAAAAAAAACGAACTTGATAGTGTTGTACCTAGCAACAATTCTAAACAAGAGGCTGCAGTCTGAGAGAAAGCCATATCCTCCGCTGCAGTATATTTCCCTATGTTGATATCCCTCCATGCATGTAAGAGTTATGGAGCAGACACAAAATGGGGCTGACGGACATATGAATATTTGTGTGGCTAATGCATGTTTTTTTCAGCCACATATACAGACAGACGGACAGATGAACGCCATTCTTGAGAAGAAGAATTTTTAACTTTTTCTATTTTTAGTAACAGTGGTCATTTTGTAAGTCCAATTTACCGAATTCTTTCTTCTGTAAGGTATAAAATTACAAAGGTTCTTGCACTCTGCACTTCCTCCCATTGTCCTCTATCATTCAAAGTTTCAATTAATTCTCATTAGTAGTTTTGAAGTTATGCCCCAGACATGAATTATAAGTATAAATTACAAAGGCCAATGACTAGATAGAGTTATCATTTATGCACACAGCACTTATTTTTTAAGTTATGCTCCGGACAAGATCCAGACGGACAGACAAAGCAGCGACTATATGCTCTCCCAAAATATATAGGGTCCATCCTCTCACCATGAACAGTCTACCGCATGTGGCTGTTTCGTGAAGTTTATCAGTGGTACCTGAGAAGAACTCTCTCTCTTTTTTCATCTGTTTTCAGTAATGGGTGACTTACACGGTTTATTTTATTTAGAAATGGTATCTCGTGTGCTCCAGGTGGATAAATGGACCATTCAATGGCCCAATTTATTTCACAAAATGAAACAACTTTGAGTAAAATTGTACCAAATCAATAGTGTTGAATTACTGTTTTGTACAATATGGTCGACAATGCTCATGCCTAAAATATGCATTTGGTTGATTTTGGACATCCCTTTTTGATAGTTTATTTACAGATGGCTGACCAACAAGTCGATTTGACTTTCTTAAGGACTTTAAGGAAATCAAATCATTTATCAAACTGGGCCATAAAATAAACTCCTTGGACTTGTAATATTTGTTTATTATAAGCTTTACCAGGGTTTGAAGTGAAGACTGTCTTAGAATCAGCTGTGGCCACCATACCAGATCTGTAGTCATCGTAGTTCATCCTCACATCAGCAACAAACAACACTGAAAATAGCATCCTTACAAATTACAAATTGACAATCAGAATAAACTCAAATCAATTATTTTAATAAAAGACACATTACAATTTTAAATCTGTTCATTCTGCCTACTTTATATTCATAATATATGTCATTAGCATCTTGAATAAGACCATTTAAAGGGACAATACTGCAAAGTTATTTATTTTCCTGCTGGAATTTCATGGTTGATTCTAAAATCATATGTTCAGTGTTAATATATAAAATGTTTATAAATACCTAACAGTCTACTTTGGCTATTGTTTTTCATTGTCATTGTGTTATTTCTATAGCTTTGGATGGTATGTGTATCTCGTCTTTTATTTTCAATTTGTGTGGATGATTATTTCGCGTGAAATGATTGACGTGTGGCGCAGATGTCAGGTATGACGTGGAGGTCAGTTTACGTCATTAAAAACATCAAGCGATTTTATGACGATATTTTACCATTTATTAACGGTGTGTGATCATTTCAAGGATTTTGTCAAATATCTTTGATAGAAACTTGAAAAATCATGCCATTTGTATATGCTGACACTAGGCATGTTTCTGTTCCATTACAGTTACAAGTAGATCCTTATCAATGTTCAGTATCGTTCCATGTCAACATACAGTATGGTAGAATATGCTCAATACAAAGAAAATGGAAAAACTGAAAGTAAAATATTGCGACATGTGAAGTCAAAGATGTCCTTTAGGCCTGAAAATGTTGGCAACATTTTATTAATCCAAGATTGTTCTTGCATTACTTGCAGTAGGAACAGTATAAAACAAAAAGAAAAAGCATTAAATGAAAGGAAACGTAGCCAATGTAATGAAATAGATGGTTTT
>JAWPHD010022618.1:0-24565 GCA_037043455.1 Cyrtodaria siliqua | reverse complement strand
GTATAAAGCCAGTAGTTTTGACACGGAGGCCCCCCAATCCCCCAAATATTGACCCTTTAGACCCACCCAAATCCACATCCTATATTGGTAAAACAACTGAGGACGACGTTAATCTCCACCCCTTATCTACGTCCCCAATACTTTCTTTATTAGCAATAAAAACCCGTCCATTTATATTATCTAAATTTAACTTGGACTTATTGTTCAATCCGGCCATAGACGGTGTACATCCCCACCCCTTTACCACGTCCCCAATTCCTTCTTTATTAGAGATAAAGACCCGTCCATTTACAGTATCCAAACCTAACTTGGACCTATTGCTCAATCCGTCCATAAACGGCGTGAATCAACACCCCTTATTTACGACCCCACTTCCTTCTTTATTAGAGATCACGACCCGTCCATTCAAAGTATCCAAATCTAACTGGGACTTACTGTTCAATTCGTCCATATAACATTCCCCTGATGTAACTAAGCCACAGAACCCCAACAATGAACTAGATCTAGTCTCTACAGCCCCAAAACCCCAACATTATCCTATTAAACTGGAATCCACTGAGCCCAACCAATCTGCCCTCGCAGCTCTCCCCATTTATACGGCCACCCCTATCTCAATCCCAGCCCCTTTTGACACTGCAAACAACTTAGATAACGAGCTATCAGTCGATCCTGAAATGCTTTTAAGCCGTTTCTGGAATCAAAAAATAATAAAATTTATTAGGGGGCAGGATAATAAGATTTGTCGACTTGGTAAACCTCTCCTCGATTCCACTCCTACAAACCAACACCCTTCAAATACAGAGGAGATCAGAAAACATCAAGACTCCAGTAACGAACTCCCCAACCAAATAAACCCCCTATATATTGACTTATCCCCAGGTTCTAGTCAAATAACCCCCATTAATTCCCCAGAGTCGGGTCCGAAACAATCTACTCCAAACATAGCCCCATGTTAAAACAATTGGAAATATTAGACCATAAGGCTGGTCCCCAAGTTATCCTTAACCCCATCTACATCGACACCTCCCCCGGGTCTAAAAATGGTTTAATATTAACTCCGTCAGATCTAGGAACAAAAACAACAACATTTTCTATATCCCCTGAGATAGCTCATCCAAATTCTAATATTAAAATAGCTTCTACCCCAAACACCGATAAGAAAAGAATAATATCAAATCAGAATAGTTTTTATCAGTTTCATCATCTATTACTTCAACACCTATTAGTGATAATAGTATATTTAATATAACCCAAAATACCTCTATTTTATCATCCGGAGACAGTTTTGATTCTGACTGGACATCCAAATACAGTGAACATAATAGATCAATTTTGGACCTAGCGGAGATGGATGAGACCCCCAACCCGAGCACCCCCAATAAAAATTACCCATATACTCTTTGAGTCCTCCTCTCAAACATCCCCGTGCACCCCAATAAAAACTAACCATATAACCATTGAGTCCTCCTCTCAAACTTCCCCATATAAGATTAGTGTTTCAAACAGCACAAACACCATCAATACTAATATTGAAACACTAACTAAAATTACAATTAAACTTATCAATGAAAAAACTAGACCCAGTGGCCCTCTGCTGATAAATCATATCCTGAGAGAAATAATGAAAGCTATCCAAAATCAACTTCCCTATAAATTTGTCCCGACCCTCCTCAACAGATCCAAGAATACTAACTGTAAGCCAACTTAGTAGAAACTCCACTAAACCACAAAAGAAAACCAGCAAACTAAGAACCCCACAGAAAACACAAGGCGTTCTAAAAGGAACAAAAACACCCAGAAAATCCTCATCCTCCTCAATAGCAAATAAACGTCAACATACTATTACAAAGAAGTGCATTCAAAAAAAATTGATATCATTCATATAATATCATTCAATGCCGGAGGCTTAACACATATAAAGCACTCCGAGATTAAACTATTCCTGGATCTTAATCCTGAAGTTGACATTCTTTGTATCCAGGAATCTAAATTTAATAAAAAAGTCTTTTAAATCTATTCCGGGCTTCAGACAAGAGTTTAAATTCTACGATAACAACGGAGCAAATAATAGAAATACCTGTGGAGGGTTGGCTGTCTATTTTAAAGATTATATCAACTATGAAACTATAGATATTGCAAATACATAGGATAAAGATAATAATACTACTATTGAAGTTCAACTATTTAAAATACTTTTCAAAGATTATACCTTCTTATTGTCTAATATATATTCTAGAAATTGTGATCTAACTTCGCTATCACAAATTTCAAATAAAATAAAAGATCACCATACAAAACATGTATTAATTACGGGCGACTTTAATGCCCATCATCAGGCATGGGGATCTGACAAATCAAATAAAAAAGGCAAAGATGTATTGACATGGATAGACGATAATAACTTTTATCTTTTAAATGACGAATCCCCTACGAGATTATGTAAAAACACGGGCAACTTTACCAATATAGACCTCTCTATATGCACAATTCCACTTTCTTTAACAACCCATTGGTCCGTGTTAAATGACAATTGGGGTTCAGAGCATTTCCCAATTTTTATCTCCATCCAACTAGCATCGGAAAAAGTTCTAGCATTTTTTCTTGATTTGCAGGCAGCTTTTGATCTTGCCTGGAATATAGGAATTCTACCTAAATTATTCGACTTAGGTATCAGAGGTAATTGTTTTTTCTTTATAAAAGCATTTCTACAGGACAGGAAAATCATTGTAAAAGTCGGTGACTCACTTTCAGACGAGGAGACTCTCGAAAGGGGCACCCCCAAGGATTATCTATTATCTCCCCGCTTCTCTTTAATATACTGATAAATGATCTGCCAGATATACTAAAAGAATCAGGAATGACAATTAGTCAATTTGCCGACGACAGGAGCACTTGGATTAAGGGAAAAAATCTAGATAAATTACAAACTAAAGCCCAAAAAGGTCTTAATTTAATTTGGGAATGGGCTAATAAATGGGGTTTTAAAGTATCTCCTAATAAAATAGTAGGCATCATATTTGGCAACTCTGCTAGAACTTCTTTAGACCTATATCTATTAGACATTAAAATTATATTTAATAAAACGGTTACATTTTTAGGCCTTATCTGGGACCGCCGACTAAATTTTAATACACACATCTATAACCTTATAGTCAAATGTGAAAAAGGTCTAAATTTATTACGTATACTACAAGGAACAGATTTTAGAAGATCTCTTATTATTTTATATAAAACCCTCATAAGATCAAAAATTGATTACGGATCCCACGTTTATTCATATTCTGCACCGTCCCTTCTAAAAAAGTTAGATATAATCCAAAATAAGGCATTACGGATAACGTTAGCACTGGGCGCGCTGAATTCAACACCCAAACATATATTAGAGCACGAATCTGGAGTTCTCCCCTTACACTTACATAGGGAAGAACAGATGCTACGTTTCTGGGCCAGGACCCAAACGAGAAAATTAACAAATCCAGTTAATGAAAGTTTTAAAAACACGCACTGTAAAAATAAGTTTAGGCATAAACCTAAACCCTTTGGAACAACAATATTTAATCAGATACAAGAATATAATATAAATATAACTGACTTTAATCCTAGAGATATCCCACCATGGACTCTAGCTCCGCCAATTGTGGATATATCCATTTCAAACAGTTTTAAAAAACAAGACAATCCTCTACTTATTAAACAAATATTTAATGAACATATAGACAATTAATACAATTCTTATGTAAATATCTTTACTGATGGATCCATGAATCCTGTCTCTGGACGTGTAGCATCTGCCTTCGTTATTCCCTCGAAAAATATTAGTAAAACAATTAGAATTTCTGATGGACTCTCAATTTTTACTGCAGAGCTGATGGCAATAATTAAGTCCCTTAAATGGATCATTAGAAATAAACCTTCCAAATCAGTGATCTTCTCCGATTCCCTTTCTAGCCTTACTGCAATTAAAGATAGGACTAGTAAGACTAGACCAGACCTTATCTCCAATATTTTAATCTTACTTAATGAATGTTATATCTTAAACCTTATAGTTCACTTAGAATGGTGTCCAGCACATGTAAAAAAAATTCTGGCAATGAAAAGGCCGACCTCGCATGCAAAGCAGGGCTGGATCACCCCACTATCGATAAGGATATTCCCTTTGGTCCTCCAGAAGTATATTCTTGCATTCGAAAAAAAAGAAAAGAAAAATTAAACATTTATTTAACAAATCAAACCAATAAATTTAATATGTTTACCAGACTTAGCTGTAATTTTAGAAATCATGCATTATTCTCTGAAAACAAAATCATAAATAAAATTATAACACGACTTAGAATGGGATACAACCTCGTTCCATCAAGTCTAGGCAGTTATATTATCAAAGATCTGGAAAACAATTGTACTTTCTGCTCTGTCCCATTCACCTCTGAACACTTCTTACTTCAATGCAGACAGCTAGATATAGAAAGGGAAGAATTAAAGGCCAAATTACAACAAAGTTCTATACTTTTTAATTTAAATAATATACTCGATCCTCAGAAAAGGCACAGTAAATTGACATTCAGCGCCCTTGGTGATTATATTAAGGACACCCATTTCGAAAAGAAAATTTAACTCATATCGACTATCTTCTCCAGACGTATACATATATAAGTTAGTTACATTATTGTTGTCTGGATTCATTCCCAATAGTTTACTAAAATGTACTATCTCCACCTTTTAACTATAATAATTCATTTATAAATACAGATAGTGTCGGTCTGAAAGGTTTGTCATTTGGCAAGACGGTCGTTGTACTGGCTCCCCATCTGGCAATCAATTCGGATCTATATCTTGTTTTGTCATTTGTTTATCTAGGGAAGTAACAATCTACCCTACAGCTTAACTACATCCATGACTAAATTAGTGTGGGGACAGCCCTACCTTCTGGCGTCATGGATATGTTGGAAGGCCCAGTGGAATAGCCTGTGTGTTGTCTGCTGGGCTCGAAAACATCAATTTCCAAAATTTCTTCAATCTTTGATCAATTTTATCTATTAATATAAACCGACCTGGTAAGCACTTCATGGCGACATGAGTGTGGGGATTGCCCTACCTTTTGGCGTAGTGGAGATGTTTATTAAATATGTCGGCGTTACTGTGATGGTAATTGCTTAATAGGATTTACATTAGTTTTTCCACCATCCCTCCGACTTCCACTCCCATAAGTCTTAGTGATAAATCCAAGCAACAATATTGTGGTGTCATAGAGATGCTTGTTAAATATGTCTTAAGGGTGTCCTTAATGTTTATCTTATAAACAAAAATAACACTAAGTTACGTATTGTTCCCCACTGCTTAACTACTTAATTGATACAGTTAGGTTATGTGACTGATCCGGTGGACGCGTTGGGGCGATTTTTGAGTCTGATGACAACGCAGGCACAACGGTCCAGGACCAATCACATACTTTTTATATATATAATATTACTAAGTTACTTATTCTCTCCCTACCCCATCCACTACCACTCCCATATGTCGTATAATTTCACGTAACACTATATTGGCGTCATGGATATGTTGGATGGCCCAGTGGAATAGCGTTTGTGTTGTCTGCTGGGCTCGAAAACATCAATTTCCAAATTTCTTCAATTTTTGCTCAATTTTATTCTTAACCGACTTGGTAAGCACTTCATGGCGACATGAGTGTGGGGACTGCCATACCTTTTGGCGTAGTGGAGATGTTTAATAAATATGTCGGCGTTGATTTGATGGTTACTTATTATTCCCCACTCCATCCACTCTGCATAAACTTCATATGAATGATACAAACTACTTAATTGATACAGTTAGGTTATGTGACTGATCCGATGGACGCGTTGGGGTGATTTTTGAGTCTGATGACAACGCAGGCACAACGGTCCAGGACCAATCACATACTTTTTATATATATAATATTACTAAGTTCCTTATCCTCTCCCTACCCCATCCATTACCACTCCCATATGTCGTATAATTTCACGTAACACTATATTGGCGTCATGGATATGTTGGATGGCCCAGTGGAATAGCGTGTGTGTTGTCTGCTGGGCTCGAAAACATCAATTTCCAAATTTCTTCAATTTTTGCTCAATTTTATTCTAAACCGACTTGGTAAGCACTTCATGGCGACATGAGTGTGGGGACTGCCCTACCTTTTGGCGTAGTGGAGATGTTTATTAAATATGTCGGCGTTACTTTGATGGTTACTTATTATTCCCCACTCCATCCACTCTGCATAAACTTCATATGAATGATACGAACTACTTAATTGATACAGTTAGGTTATGTGACTGATCCGATGGACGCGATGGGGCGATTTTTGAGTCTGATGACAACGCAGGCACAAAGGTCCAGGACCAATCACATACTTTTATATATATAATATTACTAAGTTACTTAATCTCTCCCTACCCCATCCACTCCCACTCTCATATGTCGTATAATATCACATAACACTAAATTGTATGCCCCCACAAGCCCCGGTGTGTGATTTTAATTTTTGGTTGTTTTATATGAACAATTAAGTTAATAGAAATTCCTGGCTGTCCTATTTAGTTTTATATATGCCTAATACTTTTTAACACATTGGTTTTATACTGGCAGACGGGAAAATACTATTTTTAGTCTTATCTGACGCACACATCGGGATAGGGGGAAATATTATTAACATGTAAAACCTATGTATACGTCTGCTTCATGCCCTCCCCAGTGTGGCCTCCCCGTGGCTTTGGCGGAGGGACACTCTCCATTTGACGTGTTTACTCTCATACGCGATATTGAGAGATTTGGAGTGATGTCCTACAAACAACACTGGGATATTTTTATTTGATTTTAACATTATATGCTTACAACTAAAACAGTCCATTCCCTTTGGAAGGGAGCATGAAGCAGACACGACATTGATTATGTATATATGTACATATTACGTAACATTTTTAAGAGATGGTGACGCGCTGGCGTTGGAATACAATTATAAAATTATATTATTAATCCTCGATCTAAAATTATAAAATAGACCAACCTGGGCTTTTTCCAAACATCAATGGGCAACTAATTCCTTATACAAACTCAGTGTTAATCACCTTCTGAATTTCACGGCCAATCCCATCCGACTGACACGGTTGTCTGCCTGATTCTTGTCATTATTTGAACGAATACTTCCCTTCCCCTTCCCTTCACAACAATATGTTTATAATTATATAAACATCCCATATTAACCTACTACTGAAAAGCTCGCCAAAAGGCCTATTGCCATAGGGCGAGCATAAACATAAACTATATATATCTCTCTCAATTTCAAATCAGTGTTTACTTACCACTCGATGTACCAAAGACGCATTTTTTGCCTATTTCCAAATATTGCGAAGTAGTATATTATAGACCACCATGTTGTGCAGTGGGGGACATCTGTTTTTTTCAAACTTCAATGCATTTTCGTTGGTGGAAGAAATAACCTTTATTTTGGGGTCTGTTGCTCAAAGATCTCCATTGCCTTGTAATAAAATAGCTTAAAATCACTTTACGCATCACACCTTTGAGCAGTTTTTTACTTACAATCTTGTTTCTTCAGATCCCTATTGATTTTCGGGTCAAAACTTCAGTTGTCAGGGTCACCTTGGACTTGTTATGAGTCTCACTTTACACACTAGTGCATTACTACACAAATGACCTTTGACACAAAGGTCAAGGTGTGTCAAAGGTCAAGGTTGCCAAGGCCTTGCCTTTATTTATTTGTAACAGTAAATGTTAATTCTTCAGGACCTTGTGGATGAGATGTTAAAAGAAGGAATTGAGGCTATTTTGAAGAAGATAGCCGAGATTATGCCCTCGTTGATATTGGATGTGGCAGCTAAGGTCAATGCGGAAGGAGAGGAGGATCCGGAAGACCCGACTTCCAGTGATCCACAAAAACAACTGACCTTCTTGGTGTATCTGCCGAAGATGCAGGGACATGAAGATAGCCGAGCTCCTGCCCTCGTTGATACTGGATGTGGAAGCTAAGGTCAATGCGGAAGGAGAGGAGCATCCGGAAGACCGGACTCCCAATGATCCACAAGAAAACAACTGGCTTCTTGGTGTATCTGCCGAAGATGCAGGGACATGCCTATGGACACCTCGAAAGTGTGCTGTGGGATGAGACCAACTCTCTGCACCAGTATTATACCAGTAAGTTCATATTATCACGTTGACTCACATAGTGATACTGTGAGATCAGGCCAACTTTCTGCACCAGTACTATACCAGTAAGTTCATATTATCACGTTGACTCATATAGTGATACTGTGAGATAAGGCCAACTTTCTGCACCAGTACTATACCAGTAAATTCATATTATCACGTTGACTCATATAGGGATACTGTGAGATGAGGCCAACTTTCTGCACCAGTACTATACCAGTAAGTTCATATTATCACGTTGACTCATATAGTGATACTGTGAGATGAGGCCTACTTTCTGCACCAGTACTATACCAGTAAGTTCATATCATCACGTTGACTCATATAGTGATACTGTGAGATGAGGCCAACCTTTTGCACCAGTACTATACCAGTAAGTTCATATTATCACGTTGACTCATATAGTGATACTGTGAGATGAGGCCAACATTCTGCACCAGTACTATACCAATAAGTTCATATTATCACGTTGACTCATATAGTGATACTGTGGGATGAGGCCAACTTTCTGCACCAGTACTATACCAATAAGTTCATATTATCACGTTGACTCATATAGTGATACTGTGAGATGAGGCCAACTTTCTGCACCAGTACTATACCAGTAAGTTCATATTATCACGTTGACTCATATAGTGATACTGTGGGATGAGGCCAACTTTCTGCACCAGTACTATACCAGTAAGTTCATATTATCACGTTGACTCATATAGTGATACTGTGAGATGAGGCCAACTTTCTGCACCAGTACTATACCAGTAAGTTCATATTATCACGTTGACTCATATAGTGATACTGTGGGATGAGGCCAACTTTTTGCACCAGTACTATACCAATAAGTTCATATTATCACTCATATAGTGATACTGTGAGATGAGGCCAACTTTCTGCACCAGTACTATACCAGTAAGTTCATATTATCACGTTGACTCATATAGTGATACTGTGGGATGAGGCCAACTTTCTGCACCAGTACTATACCAGTAAGTTCATATTATCACGTTGACTCATATAGTGATACTGTGGGATGAGGCCAACTTTCTGCACCAGTACTATACCAGTAAGTTCATATTATCACGTTGACTCATATAGGGATACTGTGAGATGAGGCCGACTTTCTGCACCAGTACTATACCAATAAGTTCATATTATCACGTTGACTCCTATAGTGATACTGTGGGATGAGGCCAACTTTCTGCACCAGTACTATACCAATAAGTTCATATTATCACGTTGACTCATATAGTGATACTGTGGGATGAGGCCAACTTTCTGCACCAGTACTATACCAGTAAGTTCATATCATCACGTTGACTCTTATAGTGTTACTGTGAGATGAGGCCAACTTTCTGCACCAGTACTATACCAATAAGTTCATATTATCACGTTGACTCATATAGTGATACTGTGAGATGAGGCCAACTTTCTGCACCAGTATTATACCAGTAAGTTCATATTATCACGTTGACTCATATAGCGATACTGTGAGATGAGGCCAACTTTCTGCACCAGTACTATACCAATAAGTTCATATTAGCACGTTGACTCATATAGTAATACTGTGAGATGAGGCCAACTTTCTGCACCAGTACTATACCAATAAGTTCATATTATCACGTTGACTCATATAGTGATAATGTGTGATGAGGCCAACTTTCTGCACCAGTACTATACCAAGAAGTTCATATTATCACGTTGACTCATATAGTGATACTGTGAGATGAGGCCAACTTTCTGCACCAGTACTATACCAGTAAGTTCATATCACGTTGACTCATATAGTGATACTGTGGGATGAGGCCAACTTTCTGCACCAGTACTATACCAGTAAGTTCATATTATCACGTTGACTCATATAGTGATACTGTGGGATGAGGCCAACTTTCTGCACCAGTACTATACCAGTAAGTTCATATCATCACGTTGACTTATATAGTGATACTGTGAGATGAGGCCAACTTTCTGCATCAGTACTATACCAATAAGTTCATATTATCACGTTGACTCATATAGTGATACTGTGGGATGAGGCCAACTTTCTGCACCAGTACTATACCAATAAGTTCATATTATCACGTTGACTCATATAGTGATACTGTGGGATGAGGCCAACTTTCTGCACCAGTACTATACCAGTAAGTTCATATCATCACGTTGACTCTTATAGGGATACTGTGAGATGAGGCCAACTTTCTGCACCAGTACTATACCAGTAAGTTCATATTATCACGTTGACTCATATAGTGATACTGTGGGATGAGGCCAACTTTCTGCACCAGTACTATACCAATAAGTTCATAATATCACTCATATAGTGATACTGTGAGATGAGGCCAACTTTCTGCACCAGTACTATACCAGTAAGTTCATATTATCACGTTGACTCATATAGTGATACTGTGGGATGAGGCCAACTTTCTGCACCAGTACTATACCAGTAAGTTCATATTATCACGTTGACTCATATAGTGATACTGTGGAATGAGGCCAACTTTCTGCACCAGTACTATACCAGTAAGTTCATATTATCACGTTGACTCATATAGGGATACTGTGAGATGAGGCCGACTTTCTGCACCAGTACTATACCAATAAGTTCATATTATCACGTTGACTCATATAGTGATACTGTAGGATGAGGCCAACTTTCTGCACCAGTACTATACCAATAAGTTCATATTATCACGTTGACTCATATAGTGATACTGTGGGATGAGGCCAACTTTCTGCACCAGTACTATACCAGTAAGTTCATATTATCACGTTGACTCATATAGTGATACTGTGGGATGAGGCCAACTTTCTGCACCAGTACTATACCAATAAGTTCATATTATCACTCATATAGTGATACTGTGAGATGAGGCCAACTTTCTGCACCAGTACTATACCAGTAAGTTCATATTATCACGTTGACTCATATAGTGATGCTGTGGGATGAGGCCAACTTTCTGCACCAGTACTATACCAGTAAGTTCATATTATCACGTTGACTCATATAGTGATACTGTGGGATGAGGCCAACTTTCTGCACCAGTACTATACCAGTAAGTTCATATTATCACGTTGACTCATATAGGGATACTGTGAGATGAGGCCGACTTTCTCCACCAGTACTTTACCAATAAGTTCATATTATCACGTTGGCTCATATAGTGATACTGTGGGATGAGGCCAACTTTCTGCACCAGTACTATACCAATAAGTTCATATTATCACGTTGACTCATATAGTGATACTGTGGGATGAGGCCAACTTTCTGCACCAGTACTATACCAGTAAGTTCATATCATCACGTTGACTCATATAGTGATACTGTGAGATGAGGCCAACTTTCTGCACCAGTACTATACCAATAAGTTCATATTATCACGTTGACTCATATAGTGATACTGTGAGATGAGGCCAACTTTCTGCACCAGTATTATACCAGTAAGTTCATATTATCACGTTGACTCATATAGTGATACTGTGAGATGAGGCCAACTTTCTGCACCAGTACTATACCAATAAGTTCATATTAGCACGTTGACTCATATAGTTATACTGTGAGATGAGGCCAACTTTCTGCACCAGTACTATACCAATAAGTTCATATTATCACGTTGACTCATATAGTGATAATGTGTGATGAGGCCAACTTTCTGCACCAGTACTATACCAAGAAGTTCATATTATCACGTTGACTCATATAGTGATAATGTGTGATGAGGCCAACTTTCTGCACCAGTACTATACCAAGAAGTTCATATTATCACGTTGACTCATATAGTGATACTGTGAGATGAGGCCAGCTTTCTGCACCAGTACTATACCAGTAAGTTCATATCACGTTGACTCATATAGTGATACTGTGGGATGAGGCCAACTTTCTGCACCAGTACTATACCAGTAAGTTCATATTATCACGTTGACTCATATAGGGATACTGTGGGATGAGGCCAACTTTCTGCACCAGTACTATACCAGTAAGTTCATATCATCACGTTGACTTATATAGTGATACTGTGAGATGAGGCCAACTTTCTGCACCAGTACTATACCAATAAGTTCATATTATCACGTTGACTCATATAGTGATACTGTGGGATGAGGCCAACTTTCTGCACCAGTACTATACCAATAAGTTCATATTATCACGTTGACTCATATAGTGATACTGTGGGATGAGGCCAACTTTCTGCACCAGTACTATACCAGTAAGTTCATATCATCACGTTGACTCTTATAGGGATACTGTGAGATGAGGCCAACTTTCTGCACCAGTACTATACCAGTAAGTTCATATTATCACGTTGACTCATATAGTGATACTGTGGGATGAGGCCAACTTTCTGCACCAGTACTATACCAATAAGTTCATATTATCACTCATATAGTGATACTGTGAGATGAGGCCAACTTTCTGCATCAGTACTATACCAGTAAGTTCATATTATCACGTTGACTCATATAGTGATACTGTGGGATGAGGCCAACTTTCTGCACCAGTACTATACCAGTAAGTTCATATTATCACGTTGACTCATATAGTGATACTGTGGAATGAGGCCAACTTTCTGCACCAGTACTATACCAGTAAGTTCATATTATCACGTTGACTCATATAGGGATACTGTGAGATGAGGCCGACTTTCTGCACCAGTACTATACCAATAAGTTCATATTATCACGTTGACTCATATAGTGATACTGTAGGATGAGGCCAACTTTCTGCACCAGTACTATACCAATAAGTTCATATTATCACGTTGACTCATATAGTGATACTGTGGGATGAGGCCAACTTTCTGCACCAGTACTATATCAGTAAGTTCATATTATCACGTTGACTCATATAGTGATACTGTGGGATGAGGCCAACTTTCTGCACCAGTACTATACCAATAAGTTCATATTATCACTCATATAGTGATACTGTGAGATGAGGCCAACTTTCTGCACCAGTACTATACCAGTAAGTTCATATTATCACGTTGACTCATATAGTGATACTGTGGGATGAGGCCAACTTTCTGCACCAGTACTATACCAGTAAGTTCATATCATCACGTTGACTTATATAGTGATACTGTGAGATGAGGCCAACTTTCTGCACCAGTACTATACCAATAAGTTCATATTATCACGTTGACTCATATAGTGATACTGTGGGATGAGGCCAACTTTCTGCACCAGTACTATACCAGTAAGTTCATATTATCACGTTGACTCATATAGTGATACTGTGGGATGAGGCCAACTTTCTGCACCAGTACTATACCAGTAAGTTCATATTATCACGTTGACTCATATAGGGATACTGTGAGATGAGGCCGACTTTCTGCACCAGTACTATACCAATAAGTTCATATTATCACGTTGACTCATATAGTGATACTGTAGGATGAGGCCAACTTTCTGCACCAGTACTATACCAATAAGTTCATATTATCACGTTGACTCATATGGTGATACTGTGGGATGAGGCCAACTTTCTGCACCAGTACTATACCAGTAAGTTCATATCATCACGTTAACTCTTATAGTGATACTGTGAGATGAGGCCAACTTTCTGCACCAGTACTATACCAATAAGTTCATATTATCACGTTGACTCATATAGTGATACTGTGAGATAAGGCCAACTTTCTGCACCAGTATTATACCAGTAAGTTCATATTATCACGTTGAATCATATAGTGATACTGTAGGATGAGGCCAACTTTCTGCACCAGTACTATACCAGTAAGTTCATATTATCACGTTGACTCATATAGTGATACTGTGAGATGAGGCCAACTTTCTGCACCAGTACTATACCAATAAGTTCATATTAGCACGTTGACTCATATAGTGATAATGTGTGATGAGGCCAACATTCTGCACCAGTACTATACCAGTAAGTTCATATTATCACGTTGACTCATATAGTGATACTGTGAGATGAGGCCAACTTTCTGCACCAGTACTATACCAGTAAGTTCATATCACGTTGACTCATATAGTGATACTGTGGGATGAGGCCAACTTTCTGCACCAGTACTATACCAGTAAGTTCATATTATCACGTTGACTCATATAGGGATACTGTGGGATGAGGTCAACTTTCTGAACCAGTACTATACCAGTAAGTTCATATCATCACGTTGACTTATATAGTGATACTGTGAGATGAGGCCAACTTTCTGCACCAGTACTATACCAATAATTTCATATTATCACGTTGACTCATATAGTGATACTGTGGGATGAGGCCAACTTTCTGCACCAGTACTATACCAATAAGTTCATATTATCACTCATATAGGGATACTGTGAGATGAGGCCAACTTTCTGCACCAGTACTATACCAGTAAGTTCATATTATCACGTTGACTCATATAGTGATACTGTGGGATGAGGCCAACTTTCTGCACCAGTACTATACCAGTAAGTTCATATTATCACGTTGACTCATATAGTGATACTGTGGAATGAGGCCAACTTTCTGCACCAGTACTATACCAGTAAGTTCATATTATCACGTTGACTCATATAGGGATACTGTGAGATGAGGCCGACTTTCTGCACCAGTACTATACCAATAAGTTCATATTATCACGTTGACTCATATAGTGATACTGTAGGATGAGGCCAACTTTCTGCACCAGTACTATACCAATAAGTTCATATTATCACGTTGACTCATATAGTGATACTGTGGGATGAGGCCAACTTTCTGCACCAGTACTATACCAGTAAGTTTATATTATCACGTTGACTCATATAGTGATACTGTGGGATGAGGCCAACTTTCTGCACCAGTACTATACCAGTAAGTTCATATTATCACGTTGACTCATATAGGGATACTGTGAGATGAGGCCGACTTTCTGCACCAGTACTATACCAATAAGTTCATATTATCACGTTGACTCATATAGTGATACTGTGGGATGAGGCCAACTTTCTGCACCAGTACTATACCAATAAGTTCATATTATCACGTTGACTCATATAGTGATACTGTGGGATGAGGCCAACTTTCTGCACCAGTACTATACCAGTAAGTTCATATCATCACGTTGACTCATATAGTGATACTGTGAGATGAGGCCAACTTTCTGCACCAGTACTATACCAATAAGTTCATATTATCACGTTGACTCATATAGTGATACTGTGAGACGAGGCCAACTTTCTGCACCAGTATTATACCAGTAAGTTCATATTATCACGTTGACTCATATAGTGATACTGTGAGATGAGGCCAACTTTCTGCACCAGTACTATACCAATAAGTTCATATTAGCACGTTGACTCATATAGTTATACTGTGAGATGAGGCCAACTTTCTGCACCAGTACTATACCAATAAGTTCATATTATCACGTTGACTCATATAGTGATAATGTGTGATGAGGCCAACTTTCTGCACCAGTACTATACCAAGAAGTTCATATTATCACGTTGACTCATATAGTGATACTGTGAGATGAGGCCAACTTTCTGCACCAGTACTATACCAGTAAGTTCATATCACGTTGACTCATATAGTGATACTGTGGGATGAGGCCAACTTTCTGCACCAGTACTATACCAGTAAGTTCATATTATCACGTTGACTCATATAGGGATACTGTGGGATGAGGCCAACTTTCTGCACCAGTACTATACCAGTAAGTTCATATCATCACGTTGACTTATATAGTGATACTGTGAGATGAGGCCAACTTTCTGCACCAGTACTATACCAATAAGTTCATATTATCATGTTGACTCATATAGTGATACTGTGGGATGAGGCCAACTTTCTGCACCAGTACTATACCAATAAATTCATATTATCACGTTGACTCATATAGTGATACTGTGGGATGAGGCCAACTTTCTGCACCAGTACTATACCAGTAAGTTCATATCATCACGTTGACTCTTATAGGGATACTGTGAGATGAGGCCAACTTTCTGCACCAGTACTATACCAGTAAGTTCATATTATCACGTTGACTCATATAGTGACACTGTGGGATGAGGCCAACTTTCTGCACCAGTACTATACCAATAAGTTCATATTATCACTCATATAGTGATACTGTGAGATGAGGCCAACTTTCTGCACCAGTACTATACCAGTAACTTCATATTATCACGTTGACTCATATAGTGATACTGTGGGATGAGGCCAACTTTCTGCACCAGTACTATACCAGTAAGTTCATATTATCACGTTGACTCATATAGTGATACTGTGGGATGAGGCCAACTTTCTGCACCAGTACTATACCAGTAAGTTCATATTATCACGTTGACTCATATAGGGATACTGTGAGATGAGGCCGACTTTCTGCACCTGTACTATACCAATAAGTTCATATTATCACGTTGACTCATATAGTGATACTGTAGGATGAGGCCAACTTTCTGCACCAGTACTATACCAATAAGTTCATATTATCACGTTGACTCATATGGTGATACTGTGGGATGAGGCCAACTTTCTGCACCAGTACTATACCAGTAAGTTCATATCATCACGTTAACTCTTATAGTGATACTGTGAGATGAGGCCAACTTTCTGCACCAGTACTATACCAATAAGTTCATATTATCACGTTGACTCATATAGTGATACTGTGAGATGAGGCCAACTTTCTGCACCAGTATTATACCAGTAAGTTCATATTATCACGTTGACTCATATAGTGATACTGTAGGATGAGGCCAACTTTCTGCACCAGTACTATACCAGTAAGTTCATATTATCACGTTGACTCATATAGTGATACTGTGGGATGAGGCCAACTTTCTGCACCAGTACTATACCAATAAGTTCATATTAGCACGTTGACTCATATAGTGATAATGTGTGATGAGGCCAACATTCTGCACCAGTACTATACCAGTAAGTTCATATTATCACGTTGACTCATATAGTGATACTGTGAGATGAGGCCAACTTTCTGCACCAGTACTATACCAGTAAGTTCATATCACGTTGACTCATATAGTGATACTGTGGGATGAGGCCAACTTTCTGCACCAGTACTATACCAGTAAGTTCATATTATCACGTTGACTCATATAGGGATACTGTGGGATGAGGCCAACTTTCTGAACCAGTACTATACCAGTAAGTTCATATCATCACGTTGACTTATATAGTGATACTGTGAGATGAGGCCAACTTTCTGCACCAGTACTATACCAATAAGTTCATATTATCACGTTGACTCATATAGTGATACTGTGGGATGAGGCCAACTTTCTGCACCAGTACTATACCAATAAGTTCATATTATCACGTTGACTCATATAGTGATACTGTGGGATGAGGCCAACTTTCTGCACCAGTACTATACCAGTAAGTTCATATCATCACGTTGACTCATATAGGGATACTGTGAGATGAGGCCAATTTTCTGCACCAGTACTATACCAGTAAGTTCATATTATCACGTTGACTCATATAGTGATACTGTGTGATGAGGCCAACTTTCTGCACCAGTACTATACCAATAAGTTCATATTATCACTCATATAGTGATACTGTGAGATGAGGCCAACTTTCTGCACCAGTACTATACCAGTAAGTTCATATTATCACGTTGACTCATATAGTGATACTGTGGGATGAGGCCAACTTTCTGCACCAGTACTATACCAGTAAGTTCATATTATCACGTTGACTCATATAGTGATACTGTGGGATGAGGCCAACTTTCTGCACCAGTACTATACCAGTAAGTTCATATTATCACTCATATAGTGATACTGCATCACCAAATTATCTTTACTTAATTTACAGCAAAATGGATTCCCAAAATAACTATTCAAAATTTGACCACTTGGTTAAATCTGACCACAGGGTCAACAAATGTACAACTTTGATACAGTACCATGAGGTGATCCCAAGTCGTTATGCCTTAGTTTCAAAGGAAGAATATTTACTAAAAGCTTCAATAAGCACTTTACTTAGAATTGCTTGTGAATTGCCAAATCTGATCCTAGGGTTTGAAAAAGCTTCATACATGCTAAATTGGGTTAACAATCTGACCAGTAGTTTCAGATGTCATTTTAGAAATATGACTTGCAAAAAGGATCCAAATAGCTTACAGTACTCGACTAAAAGCAATGTTTGCTGTGCTATTATTAGCTTTGTGAATATATGTCGGGGCTTTTTTTTCTTCCTAAACAGGGGCCGCTGTTCGACCCTTTCCCCTAGCAAAACACTGTTCCCCCTATATCCGAAACTGAATTATTTTTTTCCCCTTTAACTCATTAAAATTCGCTTTTTCCCCCCTATTGAAGGGCCTGGACCTCTTCCACTTTTCCCGAAAAAAGCCCTGTATGTGAATGTTACCGCACAATGGATAGTTCCAATATTCAGATTATAGCCCGCCCTCTATTGTTCCTGGGTCACGTTCCCATACACATTGGCCATGCGATATATTGTATTTTAGAGTTGTTTGCGGGACAACACATGCTTTTGGTACAGGTGTAAATATAGATTGAACAGTTGACTCAAATCTCTTGTGGATATAAGCTTGACTGACAGGTCGGAACTATGTATAGCTGCATTAATGTTAACTGCCATGCTCTAAATGCCTCGACGTGTCCTTCCATGATGACCCTTGTTGTGAACTATGTATAGCGGCATTAATGTTAACTGCCATGCTCTAAATGCCTCGACTTGTCCTTCCATGATGACCCTTGTTGTGAAGTATGTAGAGCGGCATTAATGTTAACTGCCATTCTCTAAATGCCTCGACTTGTCCTTCCATGATGACCCTTGTTGTGAAATATGTATAGCGGCATTAATGTTAACAGCCATGCTCTAAATGCCTCGACTTGTCCTTCCATGATGACCCTTGTTGTGAAGGAGCGCTGTGGTCTAGTGGTAGAGCGTTGGACCCATGATCCAAAAGTCGTGGGTTCGATTCCCGTCTTTGCCATATGTGTTGTGTCCCTGAGCAAGACACTTTATCTGCATTGCGAAGGTTCTATCTAGGCCCATTCTTACTGTTTTTGGGGTAAGTTCTGCAGGTAAGAAGGTTCTGTCTAGGCCCATTCTTACTGTTTTTGGGGTAAGTTCTGCAGGTAAGAAGGTTCTATCTAGGCCCATTCTTATTGTTTTTGTGGTAAGTTCTGCAGGTAAGAAGGTTCTATCTAGGCCCATTCTTACTGTTTTTGGGGTAAGTTTTGCAGGTAAGAAGGTTCTATCTAGGCCCATTCTTACTGTTTTTGGGGTAAGTTCTGCAGGTAAGAAGGTTTCATCTAGGCCCATTCTTACTGTTTTTGGGGTAAGTTCTGCAGGTAAGAAGGTTCTATCTAGGCCCATTCTTACTGTTTTTGGGGTAAGTTCTGCAGGTAAGAAGGTTCTATCTAGGCCCATTCTCCATCTGTTATCTTGATGTAAATGGAGGATGAGCCTGGCACGTTCATTCCTGTTAGGAGCCATATAACCTTTCATGTGTTGGTGCTCCTTAAAACCTAATTCAGTTCAGTTCTTGGGGCATAATGTAGAGAACATCAAACAACTCATATGAGGTTTATTGAGATTTATTGTTTTTAAATGCAGCAAAATAACTGTATAAAGTGAAGCATAATAGGACCATTGTGTGGAATTATTTTTCAAAAGCATTTAAGAGGTACACACGACAATCTTGAAGTATTGATCAAGTGTTAAAATTAGCATGTTTATTTAATATTACCCAATAACCTGCCTGCATATGATACACATGGTAGTACAATTATCATCATTATTTATTACCCGATAACCTGCTTGCATATGATACACATGGTAGTACAATTATCATCATTATTTATTACCCAATAACCTGCTTGCATATGATACACATGGTAGTACAATTATCATCTTTATTTATTACCCAATAACCTGCTTGCATATGATACACATGATAGTAAAATTATCATCTTTATTTATTACCCAATAACCTGCTTGCATATGATACACATGGTAGTACAATTATCATCATTATTTATTACCCAATAACCTGCTTGCATATGATACACATGGTAGTACAATTATCATCTTTATTTATTACCCAATAACCGGCTTGCATATGATACACATGATAGTAAAATTATCATCTTTATTTATTACCCAATAACCTGCTTGCATATGATACACATGGCAGTAAAATTATCATCTTTATTTATTACCCAATAACCTGCTTGCATATGATACACATGGTAGTACAATTATCATCATTATTTATTACCCAATAACCTGCTTGCATATGATACACATGGTAGTACAATTATCATCATTATTTATTACCCAATAACCTGCTTGCATATGATACACATGGTAGTACAATTATCATCTTTATTTATTACCCAATAACCTGCTTGCATATGATACACATGATAGTAAAATTATCATCTTTATTTATTACCCAATAACCTGCTTGCATATGATACACATGGTAGTACAATTATCATCATTATTTATTACCCAATAACCTGCTTGCATATGATACACATGGTAGTACAATTATCATCTTTATTTATTACCCAATAACCGGCTTGCATATGATACACATGATAGTAAAATTATCATCTTTATTTATTACCCAATAACCTGCTTGCATATGATACACATGGCAGTAAAATTATCATCTTTATTTATTACCCAATAACCTGCTTGCATATGATACACATGGTAGTACAATTATCATCTTTATTTATTACCCAATAACCTGCTTGCATATGATATGCATGGCAGTAAAATTATTATCTTTATTTATTACCCAATAACCTGCTTGCATATGATACACATGGTAGTACAATTATCATCATTATTTATTACCCAATAACCTGCTTGCATATGATACACATGATAGTAAAATTATCATCTTTATTTATTACCCAATAACCTGCTTGCATATGATACACATGGCAGTAAAATTATCATCATTATTTATTACCCAATAACCTGCTTGCATATGATACACATGGTAGTACAATTATCATCATTATTTATTACCCAATAACCTGCTTGCATATGATACACATGATAGTAAAATTATCATCTTTATTTATTACCCAATAACCTGCTTGCATATGATACACATGGTAGTACAATTATCATCATAATTTATTACCCAATAACCTGCTTGCATATGATACACATGATAGTAAAATTATCATCTTTATTTATTACCCAATAACCTGCTTGCATATGATACACATGGCAGTAAAATTATCATCATTATTTATTACCCAATAACCTGCTTGCATATGATACACATGGTAGTACAATTATCATCATTATTTATTACCCAATAACCTGCTTGCATATGATACACATGATAGTAAAATTATCATCTTTATTTATTACCCAATAACCTGCTTGCATATGATACACATGGCAGTAAAATTATCATCATTATTTATTACCCAATAACCTGCTTGCATATGATACACATGGCAGTAAAATTATCATCTTTATTTATTACCAAATAACCTGCTTGCATATGATACACATGGTAGTAAAATTATCATCTTTATTTATTACCCAATAACCTGCTTGCATATGATACACATGGTAGTACAATTATCATCATAATTTATTACCCAATAACCTGCTTGCATATGATACACATGATAGTAAAATTATCATCTTTATTTATTACCCAATAACCTGCTTGCATATGATACACATGGCAGTAAAATTATCATCATTATTTATTACCCAATAACCTGCTTGCATATGATACACATGGTAGTACAATTATCATCATTATTTATTACCCAATAACCTGCTTGCATATGATACACATGATAGTAAAATTATCATCTTTATTTATTACCCAATAACCTGCTTGCATATGATACACATGGCAGTAAAATTATCATCATTATTTATTACCCAATAACCTGCTTGCATATGATACACATGGCAGTAAAATTATCATCTTTATTTATTACCAAATAACCTGCTTGCATATGATACACATGGTAGTAAAATTATCATCTTTATTTATTACCCAATAACCTGCTTGCATATGATACACATGGCAGTAAAAGTATCATCTTTATTTATTACCCAATAACCTACTTGCATATGACACACATGGCAGTAAAATTATCTTCTTTATTTATTACCCAATAACCTGCTTGCATATGATACACATGGCAGTAAAATTATCATCTTTATTTATTACCCAATAACCTGCTTGCATATGATACACATGGTAGTAAAATTATCATCATTATTTATTACCCAATAACCTGCTTGCATATGATACACATGACAGTAAATTTATCATCTTTATTTATTACCCAATAACCTGCTTGCATATGATACACATGGCAGTAAAATTATCATCATTATTTATTACCCAATAACCTGCTTGCATATGATACACATGGCAGTAAAATTATCATCTTTATTTATTACCAAATAACCTGCTTGCATATGATACACATGGTAGTAAAATTATCATCTTTATTTATTACCCAATAACCTGCTTGCATATGATACACATGGCAGTAAAATTATCATCTTTATTTATTACCCAATAACCTGCTTGCATATGATACACATGGTAGTAAAATTATCATCTTTATTTATTACCCAATAACCTGCTTGCATATGATACACATGGCAGTCAAATTATCATCTTTATTTATTACCCAATAACCTGCTTGCATATGATACACATGGTAGTAAAATTATCATCATTATTTATTACCCAATAACCTGCTTGCATATGATACACATGGTAGTAAAATTATCATCTTTATTTATTACCCAATATCCTGCTTGCATATGATACACATGGCAGTAAAATTATCATCTTTATTTATTACCCAATAACCTGCTTGCATATGATACACATGGTAGTAAAATTATCATCATTATTTATTACCCAATAACCTGCTTGCATATGATACACATGGTAGTAAAATTATCATCATTATTTATTACCCAATAACCTGCTTGCATATGATACACATGGCAGTAAAATTATCATCTTTATTTATTACCCAATAACCTGCTTGCATATGATACACATGGTAGTAAAATTATCATCATTATTTATTACCCAATAACCTGCTTGCATATGATACACATGGCAGTAAAATTATCATCTTTATTTATTACCCAATAACCTGCTTGCATATGATACACATGACAGTAAAATTATCATCTTTATTTATTACCCAATAACCTGATTGCATATGATACACATGGTAGTAAAATTATCATCATTATTTATTACCCAATAACCTGCTTGCATAAGATACACATGGTAGTAAAATTATCATCATTATTTGTTACCCAATAAACTGCTTGCATATGATAAACATGGCAGTAAAATTATCATTTTTATTTATTACCCAATAACCTGCTTGCATATGATACACATGGTAGTAAAATTATCATCTTTATTTATTACCCAATAACCTGCTTGCATATGATACACATGGCAGTAAAATTATCATCTTTATTTATTACCCAATAACCTGCTTGCATATGATACACATGGTAGTAAAATTATCATCATTATTTATCACCCAATAACCTGCTTGCATATGATACACATGGTAGTAAAATTATCATCTTTATTTATTACCCAATAACCTGCTTGCATATGATACACATGGCAGTAAAATTATCATCTTTATTTATTACCCAATAACCTGCTTGCATATGATACACATGGTAGTAAAATTATCATCATTATTTATTACCCAATAACCTGCTTGCATATGATACACATGGTAGTAAAATTATCATCTTTATTTATTACCCAATATCCTGCTTGCATATGATACACATGGCAGTAAAATTATCATCTTTATTTATTACCCAATAACCTGCTTGCATATGATACACATGGTAGTAAAATTATCATCATTATTTATTACCCAATAACCTGCTTGCATATGATACACATGGTAGTAAAATTATCATCATTATTTATTACCCAATAACCTGCTTGCATATGATACACATGGTAGTAAAATTATCATCATTATTTATTACCCAATAACCTGCTTGCATATGATACACATGGCAGTAAAATTATCATCTTTATTTATTACCCAATAACCTGCTTGCATATGATACACATGGCAGTAAAATTATCATCTTTATTTATTACCCAATAACCTGCTTGCATATGATACACATGGTAGTAAAATTATCATCATTATTTATTACCCAATAACCTGCTTGCATATGATACACATGGTAGTAAAATTATCATCTTTATTTATTACCCAATAACCTGCTTGCATATGATACACATGGTAGTAAAATTATCATCTTTATTTATTACCCAATAACCTGCTTGCATATGATACACATGGTAGTAAAATTATCATCATTATTTATTACCCAATAACCTGCTTGCATATGATACACATGGTA
>JAWPHD010022617.1:0-24566 GCA_037043455.1 Cyrtodaria siliqua | reverse complement strand
CACTGATACCATATTTATTAGTAATATACCTCATGTCAAACATCCATGTTCGATGTTCAAAGACTGTTATTTTCCCATTTTTGTAATATCAGCATATCGCTTGCAATGTGGAGTGAGTCACTGAATGATAGTATTTTTTTTGTAATGTCACCCCAGTATAATCTATCTTACGATTGTGAAGTCAAAGCAAGTTTATAATCATATATTGGGATGTCCAGTGCTGAAAAGTGTATGTCTACATACACAAATAAAAATCAATGAACATTTACTAAAATGGCTGACACAGTTTGCAAAACATTTTGAAGATGATTTGAAGTTTACTCGTGATTTCACAGCTGAAGATTCCGAAAGAACATAAAGAACCACCTGTTTTCTAGGTGCTGAGAATAGTGATTTTGAACAGAGAGAAGTGACCATGTATTTCAAAGGAATATTTAGCAGAACCAAATATCTTTTTCAAACATATTTTTTCAGTATAATAAAATAAATAGCCTTAGAAGGTTGACAAATGTTCACTGTCACCCTCACAAGATTGCAATATTTACATACTACCATGACCAATATATATCACATTTAGGCCATTATTTTTTATTATTTTGAAGAACCATCAAGACAGGGAATAGCTGTAGGAGGAAGGGAAAAAATAAAAAATAAACTATCAAATTCCCTATGGAAAAATAAAATACCTAATTTCGTTTTGTCGTAGGGGGGTTCGTAAAACGAATTATCAAAAAATAATGGCCTTATTACAACCATGAATTTTCAACCCTTTTGTGTTTGAGATGTCGTTTACTTTTATTATTACTTTTGCCTTCTTGTTTGTCTGTTTCCATGTTTGTTTCTGTGTTTTGTGGTTGACTGTCCTCCTTGAATGCTACTTTCCCTGTCCGATCTTTTTATATTTCTTTTTTGTATACTACATTAATTATAACCATGACTTTATATGAATATCATGTTCATTACTACCACAATCAATGTATACCAAATTACTACCATGATCACTTTATAACACTTTATACAACACATTTACTGCCACCTTTGCCAGTGTATACTACATTTATAACTGCCATGACTAATGTATACCAAATGTATTACTACCATGATCTATGCACATCACATTTATTACAACCATGAATACTATCACTGTCTTCTACAACTCATTTCAACTTGAGATTTCAATACACTTCTGAGCAGAAGTTGTGGATGTAGCCAGATTGTGGTTAAACATTTCCATGTTGAATCCTGTGGCTGATGAAGTAGATCTACATTTATCATATAGTCTGAAGAGGGAGCCAGATTTTTTCCTCTATTTGGAATCAGCGCAAGATTATTTTTTTCCAACAATTTGAGGGACTGTTTATTTTTTTTTCCTTCAAGTCAAAGCCAGGATATTTTTTTCAGCAATTCAAGGGTCAGCATATTTTTTCAAAACAAATCCGAGCCCCCCCCCCACCCCCCCCCCCCCCCCCCCCCCCACCCCCGCCCCCAGAAATCAAAATGGTCGGTACCTTAGGCTACTGACACACGTGACACAAATATAGTGTTTCTATAACATACGTGTTACATAGAAAAAGTGTGTATACATAATATACGCATACAAACATTTAAAACTGTTCAACTAATTGACGGTTTCCTTAACACAAAAGCAATCATACATGGTTATATAATAACCATACTATACTGTCCATAATTATACAGGGTTAAATGTAACCGTAATCAACTGTCTTTAGTGAAACAAACGACCACAAACAAAGTAACCGTAATCAACTGTTGTTAGTTATATAAGCAATCACAAACACATTGTACCACATTTGTGTACAAGATGCATAAGAACAGTAACAAACACAAAACCCTGAGGGTGAGAAAATCCCCCGTGCGTAGTGTGCTTACTGGGCAGGCCGCTCTTTGGTCAGACACTCGTATCCCGCTATACAAAAAAAAAAAACTCCCGGGTGTAAAGGATTATGCCACGCTACGCCCTTGGTAGAATGTTTAAGGGACGTGGGTGGGTAGGAGGTTATGGGATAGAGTTGGCAGAAGGTTTAAGGGATGTGGGTGGGTAAGAAGTTTAAGGGATGGAGTTGGGCATGATGTTTAAGGACGGGTGAGCAGAATGAAAGAGATGGGGTGGGCTGGAAGGTTTAAGTGATAGAGTGGGCAAGAGGTTTAGGAGATGTGAGTAATCCCTTTAACGTTTGCACACTTATCACCTTAAAGGGACATTGTCCGTAACTTTAAGCTTATAAAACACACCAAACATTATTGAATATTTACTAATTAAAAGCAGGATTGATTGACGGAATTCAATCGCGGTACAAAAAAAGGGAAACCGCTTCGGGCGTTTGAACTCGCAGCCCTAACTAAAAATGCACTCGCGGTAATAATAGAGAGCGTGAGCGTTAAGTGAGTGAACATAACTCCCGACTGAGCTAACCGGGCTATACATATTACGCAATACATACTATGGTGAAAACCCTAATGTGCTAATGGAAGTCACGTGATCGCAGAAAAGGTAAATATGGTGGGTCCCACTTTATTTACAAATAATAATTAAAGCTTCTTTTTTTTCAAACTCACGAATGTATTACTATAAACTTCTAAGGGTCTAATACTCATGTTTTCATGTATACATTTCACTGAATAAAAGTCATACGGTTATTTGGTTATTCTCAATATCTGCTTACTTACGGACAGTGTCCCTTTAAACGTCATACCAACACATATCCTGTAACCCTCGTGCCAACTACTATCACTTTCTGACCATCCCAATCTCTTAAACCGCCTGCCAACCCTATCCCGTAATCCTCCTGCCCATCCCCATTAATTAAAACTCCTGCACACCCCCCTACCCTCCCCCCCCCCCACCCATATCGATGATGACGTCACGAAATAAGCGTGTAACTCTCACTACACATTTCTTATCAGGTTTCGGACAAACAAAGAAAAAATGACTTCAGTACAATTAAGCGTAGATGACGTTCATTGGGCGAAATGTGTACACAAAAACGCGGAAGACATACAAATATGCAACTTAAACGTTGGTTATACTGCCATGGACTTATCACAACTGGAAAACGCCCTGCATTGATCGAACGGTAACTGTCTTTCTCTTAGTGTTTATATACTGAAATTATCCCGTATTTTTCTCTGAAGTTACGATCAATCTACATCTTGTTCATGCTTTTGAGTAGCGAAGTAGCTTAAGTTTCGTATTTTCAAACTAGAATTGATCAAATATACGATTATCAAAACATTGAGAGCCGAATTATCTTTGACAGTCTACGATATCCCACAATTGTTTTATAATAACCCACCCACTTGTGTATACAGCACACCCACTTGTGTATACATAAGACCCACTTGTGTATACAGTAGAGTCAATAAAATTACATATCGCTGCCTGATCCAACTATTGATACTAGTTGAAACAACTTTGAAAAATCTGTTTGTTAACTGTATTTTAATTTAGCTTTTCTTTTTAGCTGCAACTTTGCTTTAAAGGCCAATGTATTGGTTGATCCAAAAGTTGACGGTGGGAAATGATACGATTCGAGGTCAGAGAAATGCTGTCCACCAGACACTACTATACCTATCCTGCCAGTAATAGGCTGGAAGAAATTCTATCATCGTCAATACCGAAACACTTCAATGGAGTCTCAAGTTATCATTTCCTTGTTGAAAGTGTAACATCGATGGAATTTGGGTTGGCATATGGTGACAGTGACTCTGAAGAAGACCAGTGTTCAGATGTTCACACAAGCAAAGACTATGGCAAAGGAAAAAACTAATTTAACAGTGGACATGTAAAAATATTCAAAATGTGAGTTTAAAGGGTCACTACCATGTAAAAGCTAAAGTGCAAGCCTATATGGATGCTAAAGAGTCTTACACTGTAACATTAACAATTCAGAACAGAGTGGGTTAGTGAGGGAAGGCACTTGTCCCTGTCGAGGAAATAGCTTTGGTCGTTGCTGTCATGTGGGAGCTTTGTTACTTGCTGTTGAGGACTTCGTGCTGAAATTCGGTTACACGGGTGACACATTAACATGCACTCAAAAGCTGCGCGAGTGAAATAAAGGAAGGCGTCAAGGCAAGAATCCGTCTGCTGTATATCACCGCAAGTACAAGTCGGTGCAAGGTGATCTGAAAAGGTCGCACCTTTCAAAAGACAGTATTTTCAATACTGACGCTAGACCAGCCTGGTTTAGAGAAATAGTTTTGTCAACGAACTGAAATTATCGGTTGGAGAATGTGGTTGGACCAACCTTTTAGACTATGCTTATAAAGACTTCACTGCTGATGAGTATGGAGTTGAAGAATTACAGGATAATTGTAAAAGTTTCATTGGAAACCTGAAATATTTTTGTGCAGGAGAATCAAAACCTCTTTGTGTTTTTGTCAATGAGAAACAGTCGGACGACATAGGATGACTCAGCGATGGTGCCGGGTTACCGCCTCCATGCAAAATCCATTTCATTTCTAAGATCAGGTCAACAAAGCATGCTGCAAAGACAACTTTGGAGTACAAAAGGACTGAGCACTGTAGCAAAGGAGTATGGGAAAACAAATGAAGCTAATGCATTTAGCGCATATAAAGATAAACAACCAAATTTAGATGTTTCCAGCATAGGTCTATGTATCAATCCTTTGTATCCAGAACTTCGAGCCAGTCCCGATGGTATCATCAGAGATAATACGACAGATGAAGTTGGCAATCTTGACATTAAGTGTCCATATATTATTAGAAATATTGATCTTAAGTCATTATAAGAGACCTTAACTCAAAAGCATTTTGTTGTGAGATTTAAGGTGGTGGAAGTATGAAGCTTAAACGCTCCCACAAGTACTATTATCAAGTACAGATGCAACTGGCAATTTGTAAAGCAGCCTTTGACTTTGTTGTTTGGTCGCCTAAAGGTATTTTAGTTGAAAGGATTACATTTGATCGAACATTCTGGAAATATTTACTTCAAAAATTATTGTTTTCATCACAATTTCTTGGTGCCCGATTACTTTCTGCAACGCCTTCCTAGAGATTTGAGTGTGCTTACTTTCATATATTGCCTCTAACCCAGCTTAAAAATCTTCATGATTAACTGAATTGTGTTCTACAAAATATACAGACTCAGTCATGCATACATTTCCTGACTTGCATAATGTATTTCAAAATATATCTCGGATATAATGTATTCCATATGTATATCATTTTCAATGTCTGAATTTACGTTATTTGAAAAAGCAGTTTCTCTTTTATTTCCTAATCCTATGGTTATCGGTTACTGGTAAATCATATTTGATAACATGACTACAGTGTTATATACACCCATTTCATATCTTCTTGTATGTAACACGTGTAATATCCAAAATGTATGTCAATTTTATTTGTACCACCCCGCAATGTTCGCAATTGTACTTCCAGTATTAACATTTACTACAAATTAAGAATGACCAACGTCATACATGAAGTATTTGCCATTAACTCAATTGTCATTGATAATTTACGTTTTACATTCACGACCAAAAAAAAGACAATTTCAAGATTTATACTAAGAACTCTTACAAACGATGTTGTTTATGAGGTCACATGATGTTTTGACTAAAGTTTGTCCAATACTCAGCATCATTTTGGTTGACTTAATTAGGGAGAAAAAAATGTGTATTTCAGGTTATGCCCATAAAAAATAGGGCATGCAGGCCTTTTTATTTTTGTTTCATTTTTCCCCCTAATTCTTCCATTTAATACTAAATATACATCAAGAATATGTTTTCTGAACAATGTTCGGTAACCTAAAACACACATTTTATTTTTTTCCCTAATTCATTAAACTTTAAAGCTATAGATCTCATACAAGTATGGACTCCCGGCTCTGACAGTTACATCTGTGTCAACTTTTAAGTTTCGTCATAATGCACACATCTCCATCTGAGGTTACTGCCCCAATATGAACCTACATATTGAATCAAATCAAATTACCATTGATTTTATTTACCGGTAAACCCGATGTTGATATCGGTAAAAAGAAAGGTCACCAAATTGTATACAAAACGAGACCATGTTGATTCAAATTAAACCATTTATTACATTAAAAAGTAAATTCCAGACAGTAATATACATTTGAAAATGAATATCTGAAAAAAAAGCATGCAAGATGCTACACATGTTTAATACCCACAGTATTTTCAGGTTTTCTGATAACAAAATATCGATATTGTAATTTGTTTAAGGCTAAACGACAAGGTGTGGTGGGGATGGGGGGAGGTGGGGGTGCCTGAAATATGTATGGTTATGAAAATGCCTGTGTTTTACCCTAAACGTTTCACCCCACCTTAAACACATTTGATATATAGCTCATTAACAATTGTATATGTTATTTAGAGCCGCCCTAGAGAGAAACTTAGGGGGGAAAGGATACACAGGAATCGGGGAACAATAGCCTTATTATCGAATAGATTCCTATGATTCTTTAACGTGCTCAGAGGATATATTGTAATACACGGGTCAGCTCCCACATGGCGGAAGAGGCTAATGAATAAAAAGCAGACATTTTTAGTTTTTTCTTTATTCAAAGTTGCCATCAACCCTGGATCTACCCCTAAATTTGCACTGAAATTGTTGATTTACAATAAATCTCCACAACCGTTATCCTTTTAAATTGGTCGTTTAGAATAGTTATCCATAACTCTCATTTAACTATTGGCTTTTGGAAATTCACAAGACACCCAACATTAAAGACTGTTTGTGAAAATCTTGAAAGTGTGTTTAATGGTACAACTTTTTTCAAGATTTTGAACTTTTTCATTCTTCTCTCAATGACCCGTTCAACGTGAATTCTTAATTTCGCAATTACTCTCGTTTTTGCAGCTTCCCCAGGAGTAAGTTTGTCTCTGCTCCCCAAGAATGGAGGAGTCACTATATCGAAACCCTTTTCGAGTAATAAGTCTCGCACGTTAAATCTTCGGTCAACCATCACTAAATCCCCAGGTTCCAGTTTTTCAAGCAGTCCCCTGTTTTTCAAAATCTCTTTGTCAGAGATGGAACCCTCATTCACATCTGATATGAATGAAATTGCACCGGATGGTGTAATACCGATCAAAACTTTACAAGTGCAGTGATTTTTATAAGAGGAATACATGTTTCCCTGTTGTTCATAGTTTCTTGGAGCCTGAGAAATACAACACGAACATTTCTAAATTTTTTAAAGCTTTTTGGCAAATGTTTTTGCGTCTCTTTCCTTTTAGGAAACATAGGTTCTTTGAGGCGTTAAACTTAAGATACAAAAACTGAATCCAAGTGCTCACCAGCTCGGTCACTGTGGAAAATGAAACTCCAAATCGATACGCCAAATCCTTATGAAGTAACTCAAGTCGTAATCGAACCAGCGTTAAAAAAAGTTCATTCATTGGAGAAAGTTTTCTTTTAGGTCCTCTAGATTTTGATGGGGTGCCCTCGATTTTGTTTTTAATTACTTACTCTAGAAAGCATTGTCACTGACTGTTCTAGAAATTTCCACAAACACATGAACTGTGCCAAAGTTAATCCTGTGTAAAACTGCATTTTCTTGTCATCATGTTTTACATATCAATTGAAAAGAACACAGATTTGGTTTTTTTCCGATTCCTTTTCATTCAATTTCTGCTTTAAACTATGGTTTTCTTATTTCAAAGCCAGAGATGTTTTGAGAGTCAAAGTGATGGATAATGTCTGGGTTTCTTTGTCCACCAATGTATGGTCATGCTGAAAATTATAAAAAAAGTAGCAATACAAATTGAGTTTAAGTTAATAAAGACAATACACATTATGTGGAAGAATTAAACTGTATTTTTACACTTTATTGTGTTTGTTGCTCCCAAAGGATCACCCTTATCAGTATGTATTAACATTCACACTAGAGTTCGTTAAGAGCAGTGTGGCGGCTGTAAAAAGTCTCCCCGTGCTACCAATTTGTAGGGTTATTTTAATTGGTCCTTTGGGATCAACGAGCCCAATATAGGTGGCTTTGAAGTAGAATACCGCTTAAGCCGGTGCTAGGGGGCGTGAGAGGTGTTGCTTCTTTCATTACTTCTTATTCCCTTAATTGTGTTTGTTTCTCCCAAAGGATCACTTTTATCAGTATTTATTATCAACAGATTGAATAATAATAATTTCACATTTAATATAAACTAATCTTCTATGAGGCCCTCTATGAATATATAAGTTAACGTACAACAGATGAAAATGACAACAAAGGTTGCTGATGTCACATATATAAATGTGTATAGGTTTTGACAATATTCATGTTTTTTTTAAGTATGCGCACACGCACATGCTGTCATAACATTATACATACATTTACATTTTTTTCCAGAAATATTAAAGTTTTCACACAGAATATATGTATGTGCGTCTACGTCTTATGTTTAGGTTATTTAGAGAGACTTTCGAAGAATTGCCTTGCCTAAAGACACACCGAGCAAGTACAGTGCTGACTGTGGGACTCGAACCTGTGTTCACTGAATTCCTAGTCCAAAGCCATCCTGCTTGTGGAAGATAGTTATGCTAAAAATTATTCTACTGGTATTTCACATAACAGTACATTAAAAAATGATTATGAAATAGATTTTTGGTTTTTGAATGTATATTTATGATTTCCATTTTAATTTTCTTTTAAATAGGACAGACTGTAAATAAATGTGTTGGTGTGTGAAGAATGATATTTTTTCTTTTGGCTTGCCTCTTAATATGTATGCATTAAATTTTACAGACAGAGGAAAATAAGCATACTTCTGTTTGAAATCCACAGCACTGTCTCTTGTTGGCTTGTAGAGAGTTGGTTTCATGACACATGTAATTTATCTCTGAGAATGGTCGCTTAGGCGTTGGATTTTTCCTGTTGGAAGTACATGTACTATTGGTCTGAAATTATACAATTATTTTTTATGACACAAAAGACAACTGAAAACTGAATTATCTCAAAAGGATGAACATTTGTTTGAGTATAGTAATCATTAAACAATACATTTCATCTAGCATTACAGAGAAACTGATACATTATTTATTGAAGAATTCTCGAAATTTACATGAGTATTTGAATTTGAGCATTCAACATTAATTTAACAGAAACGAGTAAATATAAAAAAAAGAGAGAAAGGGAAAGGATACATAGTAATCCGGTAACCTTGCCTATCAAATTGATTCCTATGATTCTTTAACGTCCCAATCCATTGGATGAGGATAAAGCTCAAATAAATATAAAGCTCACCGTAGTATACACTACACTTTGAAGAGATAGCAAAGTCTCCGCAATCTCATTCGCGACACCGCTGGTTTGAGGAGGGAACACGTGTAACTTTCGTTTCACTTTTCTTCTTGGCTTTCTGGAAAAACGGGAACCTATAAAAATATATATATAATCATGTCAAAATCATTAACCAAAAGTTTATTACAATTTAAGTATTGTATATGGGAACAACAACAACCTTTTACATTTAAATTAAATGAGGATTAACATTTTTAAAATTGGAAATTGTTTTAAATTACACGCAGCGAAATTGAAATGAAAATAGGTGAAAACTTCATAATAAACATATAAAGCACAAATAAGTTATAGTACGAAAATAGTCGAAGGTGTCGTACCTCGTATTTCGTTGCTGTTGCTGGAATAAGGTCTGGGTGCTCATAAGTTGGACCTTTTCCACCAACAAAATGAAGGCAACATATATATGTGTCCTTTTTTACATTATGTTCGCTGAAGTTCTGCCTCGAACAAGCCCTGGTCCATCGGACACATTTTTCAGGTTCTTTCAGGAGTTGCGGAAAACGAATGAAGAAAACATCTTGCATTTCCCTTCTATCTGCATATTTCGAGTCACTGTTGCATTTTCCATATGCACAATGCTTAGTTGAACATTTTCGTTTACTTGAATTTAATAAATCCATATCCTATTAAAGATGTTCATCGATACGTTTTTCATATTCACACAGTAGTAAACAGTAGCCATTCCAGAATGTTTGTCCGATAACCTTGAACCCGCGTTATCCTTGAACAGATATGCATGAATCTGTTTTTAGAACCCATTGTAAGATATCGATCGGTGTTATTATGTCTTATCTTAAACCTCCTGCCCACCCGCATCACTTAAACATCCTGCACCTCCCCCCAAACACAACCCACCCCATCCTTTTATTAATCCTGCTTCCCATCTCCATCTCTTAAACCTTCTCCCCATCCCCATCCCTTTATCATCATGGCCATACTCATCTATTAATCCTCTTGCCAATCCCCATCCATTATTCCTCCTGTCCAACATGCTCCCTTAAAGCGTCCCTGCCCACCCTTTCCCTTAAACATCCTAATCACCCCACTCCTTAAATTTTCGATGCTTTTATTGGTATTATTATATACAGTTAAAATGATAATCACCAATGTTTTGCTAAATCTCACGGACATAATCATTTATAAATTGTCTCGCGAGATTTAGAATTATAACCAACACAAATGTCTCACAGAAAAATGTGTGGATTCTAAATTTCTGGTTTTATCCGGTTTCCATAATAATTATAATCACAGTAGAATCTAGACTCGGCGGGTTAAAGTAATTACGATCATAGTATGCAAAGGGAGGTTACACGTGTGGGTTTAATAAATAAAATCTTAGGGTGGTTGTTATTATTTTGAACATATTATAATAATAATGTATGATAATGATCATTATGTGACTGCAGAGATTTTAATATAATTATAACCTACCTAAATTGTAGAGAAGTGGTGATTATAATAATTCAGTTAAATATATAATAAACAATAATTATAATCGTAGGGTACCCTGCGACTTTCAATATATCTGCGATAAGCTGACAAAATAGAAACGCTTCTTCTTTTATACTATACGTTTCAAGAACAGTCTTCCAGTTCTCAAACACTCTTTACTGTCTTCCTGAGGCATTTACAAAGCGTAAAATCTCTATCTTAATAACTATCCTTTACCATATGATTGTCTTAAAAATGAATTCGTTTTTGGAGAGGAGCCTATTTCTTTTCTGTTTATACTTAAGTTTGTAGTTTTCTTTATGTTAAGCTTACTTTATTAGATGTGTGAATCTTTTTTCAGAAAAGTATCAAGTGTAATTATCATCGCCTATTATGGAAGTCACGAATTATTGGACATGTGGAGAACATGAGATAAGATGAAGATATGTGTGACGTTTCATGAAGATAGGTCAAACACTTTTCAACAAGTTGTGGTCAATATTAAGTTGCATGTTAAAGTGTGTGGACGTCTCGACGAAAGAATTAACCCCAACATGTTTGCCCTGTTACGCAGGTGGCACAAAAGGTGTGTTCACAATTTAAGAATATCTTCAGCGGATACAATACTTCGATAATACATATTAGTATAGCCGAGTTGACATACTCAATATTGATAATCCGTTCTTTGCTCATATGGTTACAAACATTTATCCACCAGCATCAGAGCTCATGTTGTATAAAGCCAACAGTTCGGATACAGTAGCAGCATTTCTCGATCTTTATCGCTCGATTTCAAATGATTGTATTCATACTAAAATCTATGATAAGAGAGCTGATTTCAATTTTAAAATCGTAAACTATCCATACCTGGATGGAAATGTACCTCGTGCTACCTCATACGGGGTGTATATCTCCCAGCTCATTCGATTTGCTAGAACGTGTAATGTTATTATAGACGTCAATCATCGAAATCAAGTTATTACAAGTAAACTACTTCAGCAGGGTTTTCGTTATCACAAACTACGTAGATCTTTCTCTAAAGTCTACCGCCGCAACGAGGGCCTGCTGGAAAAGTACAACACCTCTGCGACTAGGTATATCACAACCCTCATTTTATGGAGATGTGGTCTATAAACTTCGAAAGTTAAAGGGATCTGACGGGTTTCCTGTTTTACAAATTTAAACAGGATGTTCGTCCGAAAAGGATATAACCCTTTGGTTTTACAGCGCAGTGCATGTTTAGTGATTGACTCCTCTACAGTCAGTCATTACGCTTCATTTTTCACTTGTGCGATGACTGGGACTCCTGGGACTCTATGAGTGTACCTACTGAAACCCCAACTAAGGGAGATGGGTGCATGAACTTTCGTCCTTCGGATTTTCTGGTCGTACCCTAGATTGGTTTTCTCTTTAGCTGCAACTACTATTGTTGTTCAATACGATTCTGGATACATCCTGGGATGTTTATTATTTTGTATGTGTTTCTTAAGTTAGTTTCTCTGGATGTGGACTTTATTGTTAGATAATTCCTTTTGATGGGATGTAGTTTTGTTAACACTGTCTTGTCTATTTGGGCGCTGAAGACAGGATAATAGCGAGGATTGTGCGCATATAAAATCGATTCAAGCTAACCAGTAGGCCTTATTGCCTAGTGACCGTTCCAAGTCGGTACGCTGTCTTCACCACCCTTTCTGTTGTTTTTTGTCTCTTTCATTGTATTATCAAGTCTTTGTTTGCAGTACAGTGCGGATCTACGATGCCATTGCGTTCGGACGATGTTGTTTCTATAGGACCCTATATTTCATTTTTGTACATCATTATATGGTCCGAGTATTAACGTTCATACCCCATCCAACCCCTTCTCCAAGAAGCGAAAACGGGGTTGTATTGGCTTGAAATAAAACCTTAATTTTGGCTTAAAACATTTGCATATTGTAAAATTAAAACATTTAATAGATAATTTTAAACAGTTTATCGCATTTGTTCAGTTAAATATATTTTTAAGCAGGTTTTATTGTTGAAATATTCGTTATAAAATCCTGCTATGTATACGCTTTCCTGCCGCTTAATGGAAATAAGGCGGGACCAGGTAATGTGAAATAAAATGTTTAAATTGTACATATTATTATCGGTTTCAAAAACATTATACAGTTTTATTACACGTTATGAAACCTGGGTATAGTTTTATGGTCTAATTCCCTACCGTCCGCAGAATAGAAAATTACAATCCAATCCATTTTTAATACGTTGAGAAACAAAGCCATACATCTGTAATTCAAGTTAGTGCGTAAACAAACTAAACAAATTGTCCAAATTGAAATATACATTTAAACGAAGGGCCATCTGTCACTTTGTGGTCGATAACGACGAATACATCAAACTTGCTTTTGGTAAATTAGTGTAAACCACTTTAGAATGTACTTCTATTATGTAACGTGCGGATTGTTTATCGAATGTCGGGTTCAACCAACATATTTATCTTTTGTTAGTGAAAGCACGAAAATGAAAACTGAAAATGTGTTAAGGAAAAATGATGAAATTACTTATTTTGCATAATCAACGTAACATGTAATATTCATATCGACTCATCTTCTAACTCGCCGATACGTCTCTCATACACGGGAGGGTCAGGATTGGTGTTAATATATAAATGAAGTTGCTACACATTTAACAGAGCCAACTATAATTATTTTCATTAAATCAATGGGCGGGGGAGACTTTGGGGAGAAGAAGAAATTCTGGGTGGGATTGGAATGGATGCTAGTCAGATATTGATAGTTTGCATGCATGTCTAAGATTTTGATTATCATGAAATTCTAAAAAGTATTGTTAAATCAGATGAAAAATGAAGCCACATATTTAACCCCCAAAAAAATCACATTTTTCAAAAAATCAATGGCCATAACTCTGCCGATTCTATTTTGACATGAGTAGTGTTTAAGTTTTTCCTATTTTCTTTATGACAAGAACAAACTTCAAAATAAAATATTTAACAAAAAATAAATAGGGTTGTGGGTGTGGAGGTGGAGGGCGCTGCAGGGGTGATAGAGATGGATAGGATTCAGATATAACTTATCCGATTTTTTTCTAATATGAACATGTTGAACAAGGTTGGTAAACATCAGCTGAGATATAAAGGCGATATTGTCTTAACGAGGCAAAAGTACAGCATATTTAACTAACTCAAGATAATTGCCTTCGGTGTTACAAATACGGTCTAGACTATTTTAGAACTTTTTCGAGCTTTCATTGATATCGACATTTTGGCCGAGTTTGATAAAGACCAGGTGAAATGTAACCGACATTTCGTCTTACGAGGAAAAACATAGCATAAATAAGAAAAAAAATCGGGTGTTACTGGTGTTTATTGTTTGGGCTTGATCCGCACCTGCAAATGATCAGACACTTTTTTGTATTGGGCCTGTCAACTTTACATCGAACAAGCACAAGCTAGATATCTTAACTTTATCTATTATATTTGTATCGATAACGCTCGGGGTCTTTTAAGTGGGTTGAAATATTCATTGGCCATCCTTTAAATCAGATTAGATTGATAACCATTTCAATTTGTTAAGGCGGACGGATTTTGGATTTAGATAATGGGCATGGCGACAAAACAAACAAGTTCCCTCTTGTTAAAAAAGTGTCGTCTGTCATTGTTAATAATGTTATGTTACTTTCTGGGTGATTCAGCATATTTTCCTATTTAGGAGGTTAGGAAGGGGCGCGGAAATTCTGGATCTGACATTGGAAACATGATACCTGTATAGAATGCACGTGGTCTATGTCTTCCTAAATCTCGATAATAAAGAAAGATACGCAAGAAAGTGGAGGGTAGTGTTTGACGAAATAAAAACAAGAAAAAAAACGTTATACCCTACCCACCAACTCCAAGGCCCTCCTCCCAAAACATAAACAAAATAACTTCACTTTGGTAACAATGAGGATGTGTCACGACAGATGGGTGAAAATGACGATGCGTGATAAAATAAAAATAAGAAATAATAACAAAATTAAAAGGAAAAATCATATTTTGTTTATGTCCCCTTCAACCCAACATACACTATATTTTAATTATTTAGGAGACGTGTTTTGTTTTGAGCGATTTTATAACAGAATAGAATCAGCTTTCAAAAGCGCTTACCGTTTGTTTCTCGACATATTTGTTATAGTTTTGTTTTTTAATCTTCTAGAACTGAGATAAACGGTCTTCCTTGTTCAATTTCCTCGACACGAGTAATTGCTTACTTTAACAATTCGTAAAAAATATGAAAATGGATAATAACCTAAAGCAGAGGGTGTAGTACAGTATCGATGTATGGTCACTGAGTGCGGTGGAAAGTCCTACAGTCAATCACGTACAGTTGACTTCTATTATATACATATAGCATTCATATGGTGGCTAATTTCTGCCATTTCGTCTTTTTCTTATTTCGCCGTGAAAAGACGACAGGATGAAAAGATGATAAATGCAGCGCGAAAAGACGACAGAACTAAAAGACGAAAGAACGACAGAACACAAATACGCAAGGGCAAAAGGAATATAAAACACCACGCGAAAAAAAGAAAATACGACAGTTCAGTTGCGAAATGACGCCATTTCATATTGTCGTCTTTTCGTTATTTCGTGTGCATTTTGTCTTCGTTTTGCTCTAAGCTCATAGATCATAGACAAACATCAAACGCCACCGTCCCAATGGGCTTTAGGTAGGCGTCATCATAGGGTCCACAGTCTGTCCGGTCATCGTATAATTAAAGAGGAAAGCATAGTGGCGAACTGTACAAGGGTCCACCACCAAGCATGCAGTACGTTGCAAAATGATAAGGTCATAACCTCTTTTGAAAAACCTTTTAACAAGTTTAACAAAGATAGTATGAAAGTGATCATGACCAAGAATCTAACGAAGTTTGTAAAACACATCACCATAGAAGTCATGTTGTGATAGTCCTTGTCGCAGAAGAGTCCTTAAATTACTTCTATATTTGGAAAGAAAATAAGGGTTACGATAATAAAATCTTGCAAAGGTTTTACGAAGTTTATGGTAACGGTAACCCTGATTGAGTAGCTTTTTAGTTATACAAAGATTACGTATATTAAAGTCCTCAACTCACAACCCTTTCAACGACCTTGAACATAATACTAAAAGTAGACACTGGGCGATAGTTTCCAACCTCAGTTTTATCACTTTCTTAAAAAGAGGAACAACCGAGGTAGCTTTAAATCATCTGGTACTACGCCCTGTATAATAAATAAATTTATAACATGAGTAAGTGGACAGGCTATTTGGAGGCACTGTCCCTAACAAACCATTATGGAATGCCGTTTAAACCAGTAGCTTTATTTAAACAGATTTTAATCAAATGTTTTAAAACTTTGTTTTCTGACACAATTGAAAAAGAGTAACTATTAGGTAAAATACATTTATCAGCATAAAAACCTGTTACAAATTTCTTCCCGTATCTGTTAATACACTTTGACAGCTTTTCTACAAGTTTAGAAGCAACAGTTGTATAAAATGAATTAAAAATTCAGCTACATTCAATTAATCAAAACATATATCAACATCTATTTTAAGACCAATATTACTTGAAGATGTAGTCACAGACATACACGTACTGTTATTCGTTTCGTGAGCATGAGGCACGTAACTTGTATAGGACACGCTGTCAATAATTGCACATTTTTTGGGCTTACTAATACGATAATCATTTTCGGCGCATGCATGGTCTCTATTAGAACAAACTAATGAACTACGGCGCGGACCTAGGTCACCTTGTTTGATCCCCCATGATTTCTAAAATAACAGACTCAATTCAAGTCAATACTTTTACTCGACATAACTTAATTACATGTTTGCCTAACACAAGACTAGTGATTATATGACCATTCTGCTTTTATATAAGCGATTTAAAAGAACTAATAAACCTCCGTTTATGATTTAGTGGACACACTCTCTGTCTGTTTGACCCAATTCCCCAACAATTCAAAATCGTCCCGACTTATAATAGTCACCATGAAACGGCAGCAATGACCGAAACGCGAATGTCAACCGAAAGGCGAAAAGCCGACAGAACGACAAGACGACAGAACGAAAAGATGCAAAGACGAGAGACGAAAAGACGAAAACATGACAAATTCAGTGCGAAAAGACAACAGAGCGAAACGACGAAAGAACGACAGAACAAAAATAAAACAGATTATAATCAAAAAGATGACAGAATCAAATGGAATCTTTTCGCAGCTGAAATGTCATCTTTTCGTCTTTTCGCGTGGCGTTCTTTCGTTGAAATCGTATTTTCGTTCAGTCTTTCTTTCGTCTTTTCATTCTGTAGTAATTTTGCGCTGCATTTGTCATATTTTCGTCTTCTTTTTCGCGGCGAAATAACAAAAACACGAAAAATGTCAGAAATCAGCCACCATACATTCATGCCTTACAATTTTGTTACTTTAAAAAATTCAAACTATAATTTCAGATTTGAAAATATTCTTGAGATACCGCAAGTAATTACAACCAAATACGGTAAAAAGTCATGTCGTTTTGAGGCGAGCCGGGTGTGGAACGACCTGCCAAACGATATCCGATCCGCCAAGGATTACAAACAGTTTGCTAGGCTGATCCGCACCTGGACCGGACCTACATGAGTGCCTAATGTTGCTTCGTTTTGTTCTTAAAACTCGTATGTTGTCTCATGGTGGCCTACCTTGTATGTTGGATAACCATGGGATAATATGTAAGTGTGTGTAATATTGCTTTGGTTGCTCTTTAACCCCATATTATTGTCTCATGGTGGTCTAGCTTGCATGTTAGCCAAACATGGGATAACTATTATTGCGTTTTTATGTTGTATATATATATAACTATAGAATTATATGAGTTTTAATATTCCATTTTCCTCATTTCTTATTGTGTCTCTTAATTTTCATAAATGTGCTGCTATGTTTCATGTGCTATTTCTATTATTATTTTTGCTTATATGTCTGCATGCTTGTGCCTTAAGATATCTTGTTTAGTTTTAATTAGTGTCTAATCATGCTAATGTGTATGTAGTTGAATGCTTATCTTTTCTTTCTTTTTTCTCTTTTTTTTTAATGGTCTTAATACCTAACATATTATTAACATGCTTTAAAAAAATAAATAAACAGATAATATGAGTGTTTATTTGTTGTGCTTTTATTGTGGTTGTAAATTGTTTTAAAGGGTGCTTTATATGAGATTTTTTTTAGCTTTAGTAAATGTTCTAATTTAATTAAGATGATAGTGATTGGCTAGATGTAAATGTATATGTACTTATGTTCTTTTGGTTGACTTGCATGTGTGCTTAGAATAATTATTTTAATATATGAGCCGCAACACACGAAAACGTCCCTTCGGACGTTTAGATGATAACGTCAGAAAGTAACAATTTATGACGTCGGCCAGTAATTCTTAATTACTAATCAAATTTCTCGTCACTCGTGTTTACCTAACTATTATATAATAGGGATATGCTTGCTTAATATAAATAGTTGATGCTTTAGAAAATGGTAATTGTTCATGTTTTTTGTTTTTATTTAATCAACGACGTCGTCCACAACAACGACGTCAACATCAAAATTAATTGTGAGTACAATCTTCAATTTTCAAATTGAGATAAAATCATTTTTAATTAAGATATCAACATCAAATAAAGAGATTTATAAAGAGAAAATCACCGTGTTTCATAAACATCAAAATACATAAAATGTCAAAATTTTGACTAGGGTCGTTTTCGCGTGTTTCGGCTCATATGTATGCTTAAATGTGTTTAAAATTTGCTTAAATGTAAATTCTGTTTTTTTATGTGTTTATCTTTGTCTAATTTCAGTACTTGAGCTGAAGTCTAAAATCAGTTTGAAGTATGGTTGGTGAATTCCAGGCCAGGTCTTATTTGCGAGATAAAGCTAACGCGCACTTGATTAACGAGATAAAAGAATGTTAAACCATATTGATTATTACCGCCGATAAGAGCTTCACCTGCGTAACAAAATAAATTTACGAACACGTAGAACTTCAAAAAAACACACACACAAGGCCTTAATAGGAAGTCATGAAAAGGATCTTATTCAATTTAAATAACATGTAAGTACTTTTTGTTATTTACTCGATGTTAAATAATGGAATATGCGGCTTAATGTTATACTGCATATCGAGGGTTTAACGCGAAACTATTGTAACTCACGTTTTTTCTGAAAATAATTGTTTTACATAATCTATATCAGATACTGACTCTTTATAATACATGTCAACTAGATTCTAAAATTTGTTGGAGCAAAATAAAATGTGTCATATATTGTATCTTATACAGCTTTTTTTATAAATGCGAAACTATTGTAAATAAGCTTTAAATCATTTAAAATAGTTTTGCATTTGTTTTTGATTAAATCTTCATGTAAGAGATTGTCCCGTTTAATTGGTATGTCAGTTTATCTGGTGAAACAAATATATTGTTAAAATTTTTTTTAAGCATTGCCAAAACATCAAGTGCACGAAACATCATGTGCACGTATGCTTTTCTGTGTAAAGTATTGATAACAGTCATGAGTCATGAAACAGATTAATATTTTAAACTTGTAGTGCGGTTTATTTACAGATGTTCATTTATATGTGAATTCCAGGAGTAAATATCTATTTTCCGGGGTCTAATTAGGTAAAATTAATGATGTTTTGAATTTTTTCCCAACTCAATTTATGTATTTCCATCTGTAACGTAGACAAATTGTTTTAATCTTTAACGCTATTAATGTTAAAATATTAATCAAATTTTTCACATCACTCTCTCAAACAATGAGTGTTGAGTTCGAATTTGTAATTGAGAAGAAATTTTAGTTGTTTCTCTAAGTTCAATGACAAATAACACTGATTTGTTAATATTACTTACCCTCATGTGTTTAAGTATTTTTTAAATGATTAGTAATTAATTATTTAATAATCAACTTGTAAATTATTTACTAGTATTAATAAGGTGAGAAAGTTTTCACATTACTTTGCAAATGTTAATTGTTCTTTTTATCCAAGTTCAGGTGATTAATAGCCTAAAATATTAAAAGTTGGAGCCGAAAATGACTTAGAACAACATAATTATGAAGAACAACTTATAATTGTTTTCGGCAGGATAGTTTCATCTATTATATAAAGCAGTAAATAATACTTATAATATCAAAGGTCAGGGCTGGTATAAACTCTTTAGGTCATCCTTAAAGCTACAGAGTCCCTATATCAATCGATTTCTTCTTTTTAGGCGTGTCTTTAATTGTAACTTCATGTTCACCAGCTCATGTCGAAATCGGGTATTTAAGCGAGCAAATATAGCGTAGGAAATCATTTACTGTATATACATCGACCAGACACATCGTACCTATACACAGGTAACAGTAATTTTTACAGAAGAAAAAAGTTAGCTTCTTTCGGGGCTCGAACACACGACCTTCCGATTTCAAGTCCGGTGCTCTATCCACTGAACTACAACGCTACTTGAGAAAATAGTATACTAACTACCATTTATTATGAGGCAAAATAACATAACATATTTGAACGCAAATATAGATGGATCACTAAATATGTAGTCCATATTGTCGCAGGTGTAAATTAACATTGCCTGGTGTAATATTGTATGTTATTAATATGAAACTAAAACTTCGCCTCAAATCAACCAAATCCCGACTTGTTATTTAGCGCTTGATGAGTTTGTATGCGCGCGCTTGTTATTACGTAATGCCTATTTAGTGTTAAAACTGCTACAACATACCAATAAATAGCAGTGGTCTAGTGGTTCAGCGTACAACTTCCAAAACTTACAAGTGCAAGGCTAGGTTCAAATCCCGTTCTGGGCTACTGTTTTTTAATCACATATATTTTGGAGCCGTATATTTATCGATGTTACCTGTACGGAGGCTAAATAAAAATGTGAAATTTTACGCATCGATTTCTCCTTATATACCGACTTTTGGGGTGTTCGTCGATTTGAAACTACTTCACACGTGACTCATTCATATTCATGTGTTATTACCAGTTAAAATAGGGCGTGTACAGCTTTAATAAACAGTTTGTTTGTCGTTTACCTGCCCAAGATTTCATAAATGGGTAGGTATGTAGGAAGGTACATATTTAACCAATTGCTTTGCATTAATGGGAGTTTAAATTATGAATCCAGTATAAGTGTAATTGCTTGCATTAATGGGACCCATAGCAATCTTGAAGTAAAGTTCATCAAAGTTTAAATTATGAATCCAGTATAAGTGTAACTATAAACCTGCTTGCATATAATTATATTAAAGGAAATATCATTTCAAATTCTTCTTTCATAGGTTTTAAATATAATGTTGGTGCAATATAATTAACAATTAATAATATGTAAAAACAAGTGCTTTGAATTATAAATAATTATTTAAAACATGCAAAATATTTGGAAAAAATAACCCGACGTCACGATTTTAAATACACCAACTTGCCTCGTCAAGTGAATGGTACTATCCAGGACAGGTTTAAGTCATTTTGCAACATAAACTAATACAATATGCAAAACTCTGCAGTTGCAACTAAGACACTATATCATATGGGATTATTCAATCAATTTTAATAATACTGGAAGGCTCATGTCCAATTCTTAATGTTTTTACTTCCGACGCCCCTACCACACCCTCTACATCCTAAACCGAAAGAGGAGACACATTGATGCAAGAAGCCAGAGGTTCAACTATTCAGTAAAACCCATTGTCCCTACAATAAGCTAATCACCACAAAAAAACGTGTTTGTTAAACTAGCCACTTGCCATAAGTAATTTTTACAACACTTTTTAGCTCAATAAAGAAATTATAAGATATTGCACCCCATATAAGTGTTATTATCTTCATCTTGTCTGAATTGTGTTACTTTACTACACTAAATGATCTTTATAACACGTACTGTCTATAACAGGTATTGTCTATAGCATATTTCGATGTATCGTTTGTTTAAAAATCAGTTATTTAAAGAAATATTGACTTACAATAGTTTCGCATGAAAAAATTATAAAGTCAAATTAGTTCTCAAGTGTGAAGCTTGTTTGGCAGATAAAGACAACAAGACTAGAAGTTGTGTTGTAATTGGGCATTTATTAAACTGCCAGAAATTAAGTTCTATAAAGAAGAACAATTTACATAACCATGTACATATAAGTGAAAACTACAACAATGTACATGCCATGTAGTTAAACAATTAAGAAATCTGTCAAATATGGGTATCAATAAAACGCCACAGCTCGATTATTGATACGACAATCGAGCCCACCCAGACAAACAGTTGTAGCTTTGGGTGTTGAACATTTACAAACAAGTTACAGTTATGCAAGTTATGACAGTTGTATCATTGCAGTTCAATACATGTCTTTAAACCAATCACAAATTAAACAGTTAAGAAAACATCTACCAGCTCCAGTTAGTAGAACTAACATAATGTTCCTCGCCTCACGAGACAGTCGAGAAAAGTCAAGCTTAATATTATATGAAGTTAACAACAGTACGACAGATAAAACTGAATTGTGGTAATATACATAAACAAGATTAAAATCAAAGGAGTGAAGGTCCTGAGAGTCGCCAAGATTGAACAGTCTCTGTCTTCTTGGTGAGGTTAAAGGTTATGTTAAATTTTACAGGTGTGGCGTATTAAAATGAATTATTTTTTGTACTGAAAAATGCTTGGGACGGAATTATTTTTTGCAACCGCGTCGGTTTTGGTTTTCGAGTGTATGTCAGTGCTCACAGGCAATTATTTTAAGAGACAGGCCCAGGGCTTGTTGCTTCTGAAAATGGACAGGCCCTGATTTAAAATGGACAGGCCCTGATTTAAAATGGGAAGGTCCAATATTTTTTTCTTACTGGATATTAGTCTTTATTCGCTTTTATATCACACATTGGTTACATAGGTAGTAATCAAACTCAGAACCTCCTGACTATATTTTTTCTTTTTGCTACCACTTTATGCTCCTAGTCAGTGAACGTATTTACTACTTTGTTTCAAATAAGTTAGAATAGAATATTACATAGTAATTTATAACCGATGCAAAGGAGAGTACTAGCACTTTTTGCCAAACGATAATAATCAGAGCCGACTTGGTGAAACTGGAGCCAAGTTTTTAATCAGGTTTTATTAGACTATCAGGGCCTCCTGTGGCTTTATTTTCCTTTTTGTCACCACTTTCTACAAGTTAAAGAATTAGGAGCCTAGACTAGAAAGCATTTAAAAGTAGGAATCCAGGAACTCCTTACACCCTAAATAATGAATAGAAATATACTTTATATCTGTATCTATACATATATATATATATTTTTTCCACCAACATGTATTTGTAAAGGACAGTTTTTCTTATTTGATTATGTAAAAAAAAAAAAATTATCCGAAATTTTGTACCATCCGAACTACTATGGCACCGCTGTTTTAAGGCTGGGAAATTTCACAAACATTCAATCGAAATACCATCAATAACGAACTTTTTTCATGCATTAATGTGTTTTGAATGCCAAAAATGGTATTTTTTATCAAAAAGGTAACACAACCCAAATAGCAGGATATTTTGGTGTCAATAATTGTCGATCTCAAAGTTGTGACAAAATGTCTGCAACGATTGTCGTGTGTCCCTTTAAACTATTTGATTTGTTTACCTTGTTAGTAGAAATGAGCACTTTTTGACACATGTTTTTCATCAACTTGAGTATTTATTTGTAGCAGATGTCATAATATTTCTCAAAGTACTAGGCACAATAACTACAATATTTACGGACATTTAGTTCCCAATTTGTTATCTAGGTCACGCATGTCATGAGTGGCACATCCGGGTAACTACGCTATTGATTACATTCATAAAATATTTATGCGTGTATTATTGCGTATAGTATTTCAGTTCCTTTTTCAAAAAAGACACGTATATAATATATACAATGACACTTATTCACAATCAGTAGTTATATTATTCGGTATATATAACGTTCATGTCAGTCACCTTATGAAATTAAGTTATACTTGAGGCAGTTAAAGGAACTACATTCTCGAAGTGTATTCTCGAAGTGCGTAATGCTCCCCGTCCGAGTTTTGGTGTATTAATGCGCATAATATTTCGATAAACCAACAAAAAAGACTCGTTTATACTGTATACATTTACAATTATTTCATTAATTCACAATCTGTAGTTATATTACTCGGTCTACATAACGTTCATGTCAGTCACCTTATCAAATTAAGTTGTATTTGAGGCAGTTAAAGGGGACTACATTGCCGAAAACGGTAAAGCTTCTCACCCGTTTTAAAAACTCCATATTCAGAAATTGCAGTATATACATACCCGATTCCTAAGAGTCAGCCATGCTGACGCATGGCGACTCAAAAAGCTCGCCGCAGGAGGCAGTCGAGAAAAGATTGTGATAAATCTTATAAGAAGTAAACAATTTTCGCCTCATGAGACAGTCGAGAAATTATCATGGTAAACGTATTGCACGCCTAAATATTTCTTTCCTTTTGTTTGCATTTGGCCACATGGGACAGTCGAGGAAGTAGCATGGCTATGCTGGACAAGCTGAGAAATTCTCGCCATATAAAACAATTTAAAATGACCACTCAACTATTATGACCGCCAGTCGCATAGGTGTGCAATAAAAAACATTACCACAAAGGTGGGTGCAAAATTACTGCACACCACGATACAAAGTCATAAAACGCAAATAAAACAACAAAACAAATAAAGCAAGCCTACATTCATCGTATAATCCACTACTGGTATAGTTAAATGTCTACATAACCGTAATCTTGAATATTTCAAAATAGTATTAACATCAAAATGTGTTATTGCAC